>JBAHVQ010000380.1:1294458-1323283 GCA_036872915.1 Nanipora kamurai | reverse complement strand
TCTATCTATCTATCTATCTATCTATCTATCTATCTATCTATCTATCTATCTATCTATCTATCTATCTATCTATATATCTATATATATATATATATTTAAATTCAAATCAAAATTAACAAATCAAAATTTAATTAAAACTAAAATTTGAGTGTATACTTAAATTTAAACTAAAATTTAAATTAAAATTAGAATTTGAATTAGAATTGAAATTAAAATTTCATGTTTTTATTTCCTTCTTAAAACAAATAAAATACATATCATACCTTTTTATTGTCATAAAAGTGGAATTTACTTCACTGCATAAGATAATGAGAGTGATGACATAAGCTTTTCAGAGGAAAATTTCAGACCTAAATGGGAATCTTGAAGTCATGGGGAACTGGGGAATTGACACCTTTGGCACTCAAATAAAATCCTGAATTTGCTGCTGGTCCTTTCAGATTTAATATATTTCATTGGAGCATTTCAAAGTCATTTGCTTTGTATTAAGTCCTAAAATAACCTTGAACTGTGTAGCTACCTTTTGATAAAAAATCAAGATGGGTTGTAATTGTATGAATGATGTAATACAGTAAAAAATTACTATGATCTTTAAACCTATAGATACAGGCAGATACTCACAAAAGCACATCACTGATGTTATGGAAAAAGGCTGATTTGGAGAGTTATTAAAGTATTTTATTTCTTTTTATTTTGTGATGAAACTTCTGATGTTAAAATTTTGCCAATAACACCTTGGAATACTGGGTGGTATTATCAGTTGACTAAATAGATAAAGTAGGCCCAGCTACAGTGTAGGTCTTCTCTCATCCAACTTTTGTCTCTTAATTTAATTGGCTGTCTTCAACTGACCAGTGGTAGAATTGTGGAAAAGCTGGGTTGTGACAGTCAAATTGTGGCGGTCAGTGGCTCGTACGTACCAGCGTATTCTCGGTTGCCGTTTTCAGAGGAGCAGGAGGAAACTCCACAAGAAAGTTGTCTGGGTGGTTGGTTGCCAGTTTGCCTTGACAAACGAAGCCTTTGGCATACATAAAGTGCCCTGAACATCAACTCATTTACTTAATTTCTTGAAAAGTACTCCCGCTGCCCGCAATACATGCACACAACGGTCACAAGACGTAGATTGGAATGAACTTTATCCCGAACTTCAAAGCGTCTGTTGCTGGAAGGCCCTGTATGTCGATTCGCGATGTATGACTCTGGTAGTGCAAGCCATCCTGATCAAGCAACTGCTCATGAAATAAAGTTCATAGAATTACTCACGTTGATCTCTTCTCTGTCCATGTTCGGATCGGTCGCAATTATCGTTACGTACTTCTTGTTCAAAGATCTGCAAACCACTTCAAGAAAAATCGTGGTTTATATATCTATTGGAGACTTTCTCACAGTTTATCCTACCTTGGTTTATACGTGGCACGACCGCCACTCTATGAAAAAGGATTTCAACTGTGTCTTCCAAAGTTTCGTTACATCAACAGCAGTTATGTGGTCCTTTTTCTGGACATCCTGCTTGGCCATCTACCTTTATTTCGCACTAGTAAAGAAACGTCATGAAATGGCAGAGAAACTGATGGTAATTTTTCACATCATAAATTGGGGTATTCCACTTGTTCTAGTCGGAGCTGCTTGGGGTGCAAATTACCTGAGCAGCCCTTATGCTAAAACTTCAGGAGGGTGGTGCTGGATCAAGGCCGATAAATCTGAACACTGGAAAAGCGTTCTTTGGATGCTTGTATGTGGAAAACTTTGGGAAGTTGCTTCATATTTCATCGATGGAATACTTTATTTCGTAATCAGAAAGAAAATTAAAGAGGAGGTCAGTAACGTGAAGTTTAGTTTCCATGGAGTTATAATACTTGTAGCGTACTGTAACTTGATTGTTGGCAACTGTTGTAATTGTTATAAGTTGATAAGGAAGACGTTCTCTGGCTAGAAATATTCGATTAAACAAGCATTTGGCTGCCAATCTGCAGCCCTTCAACTGCCTGCAGACTGGCAGCCGAAAGCTTATTTAATAAAATATATCTAGTCAGAGAACATCTTTCTTGGCTGCAGACTGGCAGCCGTACGCTTGTTTAACAAAGTATTTCTGGTCAGAGAATATCTTTCTCATTAACTTACATTGCATAATAGAGACCATAGGACCATCTATTTTCACTGTTGTAATGATTGTAGGAATAGAACTCAAGTCTATTTCTACAAAACTCATTACCATGCTATTGACTATGCCCTTCGTAACTCAATTGACAGACCACTGTATTAGATTTACAGTGCTGGAGGCTTGATTTGTAGGCAGAGACCTCAGATGCATTTTTTGCTGACTGCAGTTTAAACGATTAAATGCAATAGCCTAAAATTCCATGAATATTCTAAATACATCTGCTTCTCAAACTTGTAAACTCAGAAAAGTTTTTCTGAGTTGCCGACAGGAATCAAACCTATCATCTTCTGATCACTAGTGAGATGCTCTAGCCATCATTTAATGTGGATTCACTGGACTTGTCGAGTCTGCAGTCAATAGTGCTACATGAGTTTGTGTACCTCAATGGTTAGAGCATCTCACTGGTATTAAATGTACAAACAAACACACCAACATATCAACAAACAATAGACCCATGTCAACATCCACCCATACACACCCCTAGTGAACATTTGAACCTCATATATATATATATATATATATATAATAGTTAATTATATACTTGTTACATACATGCCCACTGTGATGCACTTATCCTAACCAGAAAAATAGGACCTGGTGAACCTGACAAACACTTGCCATGTGACTTCAAAACAATAGTCACC
This sequence comes from Nanipora kamurai, assembly GCA_036872915.1. Taxonomy (NCBI): domain Eukaryota; kingdom Metazoa; phylum Cnidaria; class Anthozoa; order Scleralcyonacea; family Helioporidae; genus Nanipora; species Nanipora kamurai. The sequence goes on along the minus strand of JBAHVQ010000380.1, from coordinate 1,320,478 downwards.
AACAACGGTCTTTCTTAAGGTCTGTTCACATGATACAATAAATTTGATCTGCTTGCCCTTTGGATGCATGCAACTGACTTTTTCCTTATGGGAGTTTTGGCATTTTCTGGCAAACAGTATAGTTGTTCCTCTTGTAGGTAAATCACAAGATACAGCAGGAGAATCAGATCAGATTAATAAGAATGTTAACGAGCAGGCCTTTAACTCTTTCCCATCAGTATGGGACTTTTATTATTGTACTCTGGCTAATGCCAGATCATTTTACTCATCAAAGGGAGAGGCACCACCAAGAAAGAGTTAAGACTATAATGACCTGGACAATCAACAACCAACTCTTACTAATCTGGTGATGGCAAGCACTGACAAGTGTCTTCATCTTTCTGATATAAGTTTAAATCATAGTCTTCTGAATGGCAATAATTATGACTAAGCCTCAAACCTTTTAGCACATTGATTAAATGAAAAATGACATATATATTAAATACATTTTTAGATGAAGACATTTGTTAAATTTGACTTATTGATGGCATTAATGCTAAATTGCTTATCTTTTAGATTAGAGAAATGCCTCCACATGGTCTGTCTGATGAAGCAATACAAACAGCTCTGCAAGGAGAGAGAAAATTAATTTTAGTTCCAATTCTATTTGTGTTTTGTCGAATATGGGGAACAATTAGATTTTTTATATTTTGCATTACACCTTCCTGGTTTAACAAAGATCATACAATTGACAAGGTTCTCCTGATTTGTCATGTAAGTATGTACATGTGCTAAACAGTGGATTAATAAACTTGATATTTATACCAGGTCAATCATGTAGAATCATAATGGTTTATCATGTGATAAGTTTCTTTTTTGTCTAATTTGGTCATTAAGAAAACAAGCTATTTTAGGATACAGACCACCATTGAGGAAAAAGTTGATTTATTGATAGCTACTGTAATAATTGAAATATAAAATCTGACGCTGATGTGTATAAAAAAAACCGTCAAGGGACAATGGCACTAACTTGTCACAGGGATGAGTCCTGAACGTTAAAGGGTTAAAACAGTTATAGCTCCTTGTAACCTTCCTTTGTAAATTGACTGGCTGCCTTATTCAGTTTGGTGACCGTAAATGACTTGATAGCCTTGGTGACAAGAAAGAATGGTTGAAATCACTTTATGGTTGTTGTATACAAGAGTTTAAGATATAGACAAGATGAGCCCTTGTCAAAAATCTACCTATTTACCACATGGATTCCTAGCTGCTAAAATGTTGACTGAATACTGTTTGAAGCAATTTATATTTGATAGTGTCTTTTTTCCCCTTCATATTTTGTGTACTTGGTTTCATAGGAAGCTAATTCTTTACATACAAAAGAGTTCACAAAGTCCTATATTAGTGCATCCATTAAATCATTTGTCCACATGTGCAGATATTTAATATTGTAAGGATTATGTACAATGAGCACCCCTATTTTTAAGTAAGTAAATAAGACATTGGTCCACCCAGGTTGGTCATGTACTGAGTTTGTTGTTAACTTATCTCATGAAATTGAGATTTTTTTTCTTAAAAGCTTTAAGGCAGCAATGATGTACATACTGATCAATAAAATCTTCATATCTATATTCCAGATTGTTGGTGATAATATTCAAGGATTTGCTAATTTCATTTTGTTTTGTCTTCTTACTGTAAAATTTCGAGAAAACATCAAACAAGTTTTTTGCCATAGAAAAAGGAAATCTGATAGGGAAAGAGATTTGTTGATCCCAAAAACTGAGCAAAATAAACCTGTGCATAAATATATTTCTAAGGAACCTGGAACAATTACTTTTTATACTTAAATTATATTATACTCAAAATTTATGTACATATACAGTGCTTACATAATTTAATCAATATTATATTATTAATTTTTCATTTTATTTATGAATGTAACTATTGATTTAATAAAAATGGTTTGTAATAGCACCAAATTTACAGTACAAAACAAATTTGTGAAATGTCTTACAATAAACATAAATTGACATACAACATGTAGAGATCATTACATTACTGTGATATTATTAAAGAAAAACTCCAACAAGTTCAATTACCAGTGTTTGTTTTGTGATACTTATGAAAATCTGACACAATCTACTGAACCTGTATGGATCAGAAATATTTTAGTTTTATAAATATACAATCCCATTGGACTAGATACTAAATATTTACAGAACTTTTGTGACAATTCTTGTCTTGAGAGTTATGAAATATTTTTTTAACTCCACGTCTTCCGTATTGCACTTCTTTCATATATAGTTCATATATTTCAAATGAATCTTGACCACATTTTTGTTATGATTAATACTCCTTAAACAGATTATTTAGTGGGTGATCTAAAATGTCATTGTATAGTCAGTGATGCACTTGAAATGTAATGCTGGTTTATTTTATCAGGACTTATTCTAATAAACTTTCTCAGCACATTCAGTGCAGTATGTTTGTTGCTCCACCATATGAAACCCGGTGCTTCCTAAATCTTTTTGACAACTTGCACAGGTCAAACATCCGTTATGCCAGAAGAGATCGTCAGTTGTGAAGTATGCATCATCCTTGATTAGTTCACAACAACTGAAGCATTCCTTCGGAAACATTTTTTCAAAGCAGTCAGTACAATATCGATCTCCGAAATGTTCCCGAAACTTCTGAGAGGAAATTGGTTGATGGCAACAACAGCAATCAAAACAAGTAGTATGCCACACTTGGTCACTGTATGTTACACCATTTTCAATAACTGGCAAAGCACATTGCATACATTTCTGTGAAAATAAGCTTTGATAACAACCTAGACAATAAAATGATCGGTCCTGTTCCATGAAACCTGAGCTGACAGGTTGTTGGCAAGATTTACAGGAAAAACAGGCGCTGTGGTAGTGCTGATTGTTGTAATCGATCCACTGATTTTTAACCTTAATTTCATCTCCACATTTGTAGCAAAGCTTGCTTTTATTTTGGCGATAACATTCACGGCAAAGGATTTTTTCATCTGCGATGTTGAAGCTTCCAAGAACCAGTGCATTTTCACATTTCTCACATATAAAACATTCATCGTGCCAATGTTTCTTTCCATGTGAGATTCTTTTTTCCCCTATCACAATTTTTTTGCTGCAGCTTTCGCATTCTTCAGCAAAATATGTCGTGTGACAGCTCAGACAGATTGGTTTTTTCATCTCTGTGGTGTACTGGTTTTCTGTGATTATTTCCCTGCATTTTGAACAGCAGAAATGTTCCGCATGCCAAGTACGATTCATAGCCTTGACAACTTTTCCAGAAACGACCAACTACCATAACAAAATAACTCAAATTAGTTGGTTTCTTTTAAGTTCGTACCAAAGTGGTGGGAAAATCAAAAGTTAATTTCGATGTAAGTTTAAAGAACTATTTTTTACCTGATCGCAGTCAAAACAGCGTGGTTTAAATTGTTCTGCATAGTGTCGTCCACAGAATAAATTATTACTTTCATCACTGTAGTAAATTAATTTGGCAAGGAGCTCATGACAAACTGTACACGAAAAGCAAGACGGATGGCGTAAGCCATCTCGAGCAGCGACGGTTACTTCTCGCTTATTAAATGATTCACCACAGCTTCTGCAGGCCTAAAGTGAAAAACGACAAATGTATTGAAGTCATTAATCATGGTGGTTCCATTGATATAGAGTATATTAAAGGCTTGAACTCAACACCACATTTTTCATTCTCGCAAGGATGTTTTAAGTCAAAAATTGGGTAATGGCGCACTCTTTAGAAATTTAGTTTGGCTAACACCAGACGAGTTTACTCGTCAAAGGACTAACCCTTGCCGTTTAAAAAGTTATATATTATGAAAATGAGAATCGAAAAGATACCCCTCGACGAGATAAAATTTGTCACAACTCGTGACCAAAAGCCGCGAATCACGACATCAATTAGGAAATTTGATTAATTTTCCTGGGTTGACCGCATTACCTGTCAATCAGAATGCACATTTGATGAAAAAGAAATTGGTCTGTTGATCGCTTTATTTCGTGTGACGAACGAAGCATAAAGAAGCTAGGTTTGCAAAGTAGACATCCGTGGCAACTTGAGTTCGAAGTGACGCCTTACGTTGAGACAGAGAATGTTAATTTTAATAAATTTGAATTGATTTTGGTTCAAGTTTCAGACTTTGTTAAATGTTTGGTTCTTTTAAGGATTTGTTATCAATAAGTGCCTTTCAAAGCCTGTGATGATTTTAATTTGTTAAGCTCTACTTACGCAATTACATCTGACCCAAAGTCAAAGTAATCTGACATTTTTCCGAAACGTTCTTCAGAACACTTTCAGACCTACGACTAATTCCTTGAAAGTTTGCATGGTGATTGTAGTAATGTGAATATAGATTTGTAGAAATACAAACGTATATTCACTTTACTCTCAGACCTGTTATATTAGCTAACAGATCCTTAATTGACACCACAGTTTCCACATTGTTCGTGGTATTCCATATGAATCTAAAATAAACATGCACCCAAACTTACGTTTTCACTACTCTCAGATAACTGTATGTACCCAGTGCCTCTTGCTTCGACACAATTCTTCCAAACATCTCTCAAAGCAATTGCCTGATCTTTTGTCAAAGATTTACATAGCGTAGGATCAGTATCTTGTACCGGGTTTTGATAAGCAAGCTGTTTATTGAAGTAGGCTATCCCTTCAGAAGTGTGTTTGCTGGGGACTTTATCTGGTGGTAGAGAGTTCATGAAGCATCTCACCTATGAACAGAAACAGTAAAGAGCTATCACTATGAAACTTAATGAGAAGAATGTTTTATATAAAGTATACTAACGAATATAGAATTTTATATAGAATTATTATCCTAATTAACACCAAGCTTTATTATTTTCGTAGCTTTTCTTCTGCGCTTTTCTACCCTGCGTAGCTAGCGGTTTTGGGGGCGTGGCGCTGAAACAGGCCTCGCGCCCAGCTACCAGCCCGTAAAACCGCCAGCTAGGCATATTACGCTTTTCAATCGACCGCACCTATAAGAACACAAATAGATCAACCAATAACGATAGACAATTCAATCCCAATGTGACGTAAATTTATGCCAATTTCATTAAGATCGCTCTGAAGGTTGTTTTGACACAATTTCTGGGCTAAGAATTTAAAGCACAAGTTTAAGTCAAATTCGAATTTTTGAGTCCATGGCGTTCCACAGTTTGATCAGCAAAAATTTCCTACGACTTTAAGTCAAATTATGCTGAATAACATTTTAGTTGGTGAAATTCACATGCGTTTTTTTGTCTTTATTTTGGTCGTATATATAATGCAATTTCTTGAGTTTCGTTTTCTCACAAATCTGCGATATTTTAATGGAGTAAAGTTCTAAAACCAGAGGAATAAGTACATTAATTGTGTTTAAGGGTACCTCATCCTTTGATAATCCATCCGGTTGCCATAGATATTGTGCGTCATATTGTTCTAATTTATTTTCAGAGGGATCTATCAGGGTCGGACTTCGCTCACAGTTCCCCACTCGAACGCTAAAGTGTCCAGAATCTACACTATCACGTGATTCCTCGGTGGATGTACTGGAATCACTGCTCAGTCGACACTCTTTTGTCTTGCCAACAGTGGCCATATCTTCTTCTTGGCTATCACTGTTTCTTTTTTTGTTTCTTCTGATCGATGCATCCGGCGAAGTCACACATTCAGTTTGGCAACTAGTCTCTCTAAACACTTTAAAGTCGCCCACTTTCGTAAAGGAATGGTGTAGCTCTGCACTACATTCTTCCGTTTGGCTCGAGGAGTTTTTTGTTCTCACGTAGTCGGAAATACTTTCGTAAATATGCTCTTTTTCCATTGATCCACGCCTTTCAATCACTACATTGTCAAGTTCATCTGTTTTTTCTTCATCGATGGAACTGTCTTCAAGCTCTTCGTAGGTAGCACTTCCGGTACTATCCAGGCGTGGTGTGTTCTCTTTGCTGTCCGTGTCATTTTCATCATTTAAACTTGTGACACCTAATTCTTTAGAATTTCTCTTCTCATTCTCCGCTTGAAGGTACTGGTCGTTTTTCCTAAAGATACAGAGTAAACGATTTCTTTGATGTATGCATGGCGATAACAATAATACTAAGTGAAAACACCGCGTTATTTGTTGTAGGAGTTGCTGTTAACCCCGAAACGTTTGGAAACGTTCACGCTGATTGGCCAAAAAACCGCATTACTGGAACTCTACATGAAAGGACAGACGTAATCACCAACGCCGTCGTGGACAATAGGGAAAATTTACACTGTCATGATTGTAAAATGCAGTGTTGTTTCTGCTAATCAGTTTACAAAAGGAAACAGAAAACATTCTTTTCGTGTCTTCATCGATACACTCGTCACTTATTGTGACACTCGCGGAAGTTTGGAAGAACTTGAAACGGTGAAAACTTTGGTGGGAACACTTAAAACATTTTCTTTTTCTTAAATATCTATCGCGATTATTCAAAAATCTTTTCATGGCTTTTAGGTAAGTTAACGTCAGTAACCACTATTCGATAATTTGACGGACCGGAGTTCTGAAGGCTTTTCATCTATCTTGCGAGTATCTTTAAAGTGACCTTTACATGAATCTTAATTTCTCTGTTACATGCAAATGAAAGTCAAGCTTTTGATTTCTTTGATAAACATTCATATTTATCGACTCGGGAAACCGTAGGCTCGACGAATGCGATAGAAAACTTTCCAAGTGGTCGTTTCCTAAACCTCGACTATTTATCACAACAACTCAGACGATCAGACTAGAAAACTAACTTTAAAAAGATAAATTCTCAAGGATGTTGTTTGCTAACATCAGTGCATTGTAACGATTACACCTCTAATAATTTAAAGACTAAAAGAAAAGAAATAATTTACGGCACATATTAAATTATTACTATACATATGCTTGCAAACTTATACTTAGTGTTCATGCATGCAAGTCTGTGGACTTTGACCAGAGATAAGACAATTGTATAATTACAAATAGACGTGAGATTAAGATTATCAAGAAGTATGTGATACCCTTAAAATTGTACGTCCTAAACTCACAGCTGTAGAACTAGCAGATCAAGGTACAAAGATCACATACCCATATGTTTGGCCCATTTTTCGTCGCTCAAGCATGTGTTGTCTTATGATGGTGTTCTTACTAAAGATTTACTAGCCAACTAACGTCACTTTTGACTCCAAATGTGGAATTCAGCTACACTACCCAGATATAGCTGTTGTTGTTCAAAATCGAGTCAGGGAGTTAACACTGAAACATCCTTGACTGTTAACACTTCGTACGGCGTGCCGGCCAATATATGGGATTATAACATATTAGTGACGCAGGCCACACTTAACTCGAGTATTTCCTACTTCCATCAAAGATTTAAAAATAGAGGGTAACAAAGAGTTTTATTTTTTGGGGGTGTGTGAGGAAAATTAAGACTATTTTTTAAAGATTCCTCGACCGGTTAATGCACAAACGATATGCCTGTCATACGGTAATATAATTTACTGATTTGGACACATGCTCAAAATATTTTTTCAAGATCTGATCTTACTAGTCGAACAAACGCCAATATATTGGAAAGTATGAAATTAATAAATTATGATACGATATGTATCTGTTTCGGCTTTGATTAAAAATTTATGGGTTTCTTTTTCACAAATGAAAAACAATGCTCTGGCTCTGACGTCTAGAACTCTTTGACGCGATAAAATACCTGAAATATAACTCCACGTCGACTAAAAATGTATGGAAATCAACTATTTCCGAGTAAAACTTTTTCATATGAAAACGAAATTTATTTACATGTGAATGAAACTTCATTTTAATATGAAAGGTTTTGAACTGAGCTTCACTTTAAAGTAGAGGAGAAAGGTAATATGTTAATTGCCTTCTCTGTTGGTGAGTTAGTAATTCGCGGAACATCTGCGGGCACTAATTAGGTAAACATGCCCGGCTGGGTAAAAAAAATAATGGGAATAAAGTATTAATGATTTATTTTGATATGTCGCCTAGATCGATTCTTTCAATGGTGAATTCCTTCAAGATGCCGGGACTAGTATTCAGTTTTTTTTAATCCAGAGAGCTTGTTCTATCATTGGAATTTACAAAACTATGGCTGTAAACCTATCCATAAAGCAGACTATATTTGGGCAAAGCAAAAATACTAGGTTTGGCGAAAACAGTGAAAATAAATCGCAGAGAGTTCAGTTGTTGGAGAATAATAATTTGGAGATGAATATTAAAAACCTCGCGCATGTTCTGAAGGCAATGTAACCTCGGAATAAAGAAATGCCAGATGACAAATAGACAGCAAAGCTGTAAAGATACAAACTTGTACCCAATAAACGACCAGAGTAAGCGTCGACATATGCAACGATATTCAAGTCCAGTCTCTCATGCATGCGAAAATGAAGTTTACTCTTTATATGTCATAGGATTCATTAAACAAATGATCATAAAACCTAAATCCGATTTTGCATAACGGCTTCCTGAGTGTTAGATCAGTGATGAGAAAGAAACTGGTGAGGCCTCGTGGACTTGCAGCCACATCAGTGTCATTCTCACTTTGGTATAAAGTTACGTCTAATATAAAAAATATGAGACAGTCTCATTTGATCACTCTCGAGAATTCAATGACACAATTAGTCTCAGGCATAGTATGGATCAGCAGATTCCACATAAGTTTTCACGAGATTCAAAAGGTTCGCCTCATCGCTAACACAAATCTTTTTTGTAGTCGTATTAGATAAAATACGTGAATTTCAACAGTGACTGATCGCAGCTATCGAGGTTACGGCACGAATTGTATTGTGTATGACTGTTTCGGTGCCAACTTCTGACGTATACCTCTGCAAGTGTACTTGAAGGAATATAAAAACAGGCCATGGTTTGACGCAACTGGAGAATGTAAGTGTACTCCCTTGTATGTATCCTTACAAGAGCCAATCTAAGTCAGAATTTTTAACGCAATATGGCCCGTCTGAAAGTCCCACTAACCTTCTTATGTACAAACGAGGTGGCTTCTTCGGAGGGACTTTTTTCTTCACTTCGTTAATATTAGCTCTCGCGTTATTGTTCATCTTTTGACCATGAGACGTCTTCTGTGGTTAAACGTGGGCGAATTCTTATAATAGATAATCCTACTTTACACTTGGGAATCCCTCTAGGCTCTTGTGCTCCAACAACAAAGTACAACGTTGATGACAGCGAAGCTGGGGCGACAAATGATAACACAGTCGCCTGACTTAGTCGAATTTATCGTTGAAACCGCCCACAACTGCGACTGAGAAGTCATTAATAATGCAAGACTCTGTTTTGTAAATAATCTTGATGTTGCGATCGGTGACCAGTGGCTTAACTGTAGGCCAGCCTATTGGTCCCATGGGAATGACTGAAACAGAGTACGTTTTAAAAACAATCGATAGTGAAATAAAACCGGTAAAATAACGAAGATTTATAATCAGAACAAAGACATCAGGGGAGACACGTTGAAGCTCTTGACAGCATGGTTTCATTAGCAACTCATTTTATTGCCGCAGGGAAATACTGAAGTGTCAATCTCATTTAAAAAATACGATAAATCGCACAAAATACTTGTTCTAGCCAAATGTTTGGTCATCAAACAGACGACGTTAATAAATAAAGAACTTCTATGTGGGAAGCAAATGACGAAGATCGAGACCTTCCTTTCTGTTATTAAAATAAAAAGAATACGTAATTTGAGCAACACCTTGATTGACATGGAACAACTTAACGCGACGACTAGCTTGGGCAAGGTGCTTTGAAGCGATGACAAGTTCGTTACATGGGACAAAAAATGCTACAAACACAGAACATCAGAAAGATGGTAGAACCTCGCAAATCTTCTGTACATGAAAAATTGTAAATCGTAATTATAAGTTTTAAAATTGTCAGAAAATGTCTTGGCATACCCCAGAAATAAAGATTGGGGGAAACAAAGGAACAGAACCCGAGACAAGACAGGTTAAGTGATATTAATGAAACTTCCAAACTTGAATTGGGCAATTTATCACTTCGAGTTAAGGACAGCCCCATTAAAGGACTTTTCTACAGGTTTTCATGTTTACGATGAAGATTTATGCAAATCGCACTGGAAATTTCCTTGATAACCCTTTATCGGACGTAGTTTCTGTTTGATCACTTGTATATTTTACTCCGGCAACCGACCAATGTATTTTACTGTGGCAACATCACACCACTTAACGGGTAGAATGGGGAGGCTTTGTAAGGGTTGTGGAAAAAGGGCCGTCGAGTATTAAATAAGTTTTTAAGGTTATCGTTATTTAACGTTCATCTAATGATTATAAAATGAAATAAAATGTGATCATCTCCATGGTATTTGAACACTGCATAAATTGTCAATATCTACAGGTGCAGTTTACCAAGTGAGTGAAGAAAACCAGATTTCAAGATAACTTATCATTATACTATGAACAAAATTAATATTTTGATGTTATTTCCCGTATGTCGCTGGTACGACAAAGTAAAAACTGAAATCTGCAGTTCATTGATCAACTATTTAAGAATCATTTACATAATGTTGGCCGACTTGAAAGGGTCTTTTTTTTGTCTAATAATATTTAATTAAATGGTGTCAGATGAAGTGCTTGTCGCAGCACCTCGTTACACGAACTGTAAACATGTGGGATGCTGCGTAGGTCGTATATAAAACAGCGTAGAAAGTTAAAAGATGGGTAGTCTGCTGAATATACGGCGTTTGCTCGAAGCGTCAGAATTTATCTCCATCTGCACTCTACCAACCTTTTAACTTTTAACTACACCGTTGCACGAACTACTCGATCTGGCTGAGGAACAATACTGGTAGTTATATTTATGTTTTCAATGATTTTTTCCTCAACCAAGTTTAAAAAATAGCAAATTCATCACAACTCATTCAGTTTTAGCAAGACATTGGGTCATTGATTTGGGGGTTCGAGGTTTAAGGCCTGGGTACGCTATGCAACTTGTCTCGCAATTTTGTTGGGACACAAGTTGGAGAAATAATTTGCAACTTGTAATACAGACTGCCATCACCAAGTTACGCAATATTTATTTTTGTTGCAGGAAATGTTGCAAGTTCTACTTTTCGAATAGATAACGGCAATGCTGCAACGAATTTTTGTTGCATACCTTACTATCATTCGTGCAGCTAGTCTCTTAACAACTTTCGTAACCGTCAATGAAAATGAACAACTATTTAAGTCATTTCCCGTCCTTTCTGGTCGCCGTCCAACGACAAGTTGCACAGAATATATCTTAGTGTAATGTGTAACAGCTTTATTCTAGGTGTGACTAACATTAGCCGCGGATAATTTTCGCTTAAAAACACTCTATTGTTTCACTCTCTCTTTGCGGATCTTTTATAAGTAATCCTTGCTTTTCTACGTAAAGTGGATCTCAGAATGCATTTTACGACTTTGTGGAATTCATACTCGTGTAGTAAGGTCCTATTCAAATACCTTCAGATCTGCGACCACGACGTCATTTTGAATTTCAGCATTTAAGGAAATTATGGTTATTTAAATACCGTATTCTGTGCTTGTGGTATGTTTCGTTATTTCCTGAACGCCCCAGTTCTTGTAAGAGGACCGTAGTCTCAGGTTGCAGTCGATACGAAGGAAGAGATTTTGTCCCTCTGCGAGCTGACGTCGTTCTGAAGACGTAAAAATTATCTAGGTGGCATTGTTCACAGAAAAGACAACGTTGACAATTTATTTGAGACTAATATTCATTTATTCTCTTTGTTAGGATTAAAAATTCTTTTATTTAAAAGACTTCGTCGTTTAAGTTGTGTATTCTCTCCCTCCCTCGATACCTACTTCTCAAGCTCCCGCGCTTCCTTCCATCACTCATGCTCACTAAATATGTTCAATTTATAAATTTGGTTCAACATTGAAAATTTCATCATCATCCTACAAAGTGAAAATCAACCAGAAAGTGTGCTCGCATTAGCAAGATTTGAACCAGCATCTTGGAGTTTTTCTGACCGTTGTTCTACAAGTTGAGATATCGACCCAACGACGAACATGGCTCTAGAGTGTTTCGATTCTTTTTCAGAATCATCTAGTTCAGATTAATAAGTTTTATTTCGGTTTCCTTCTAATCAAGGCAAGCTGCTTAAATTAAACAACCGATAACTGATAACGTCACAAAACCGTCGTTTTCTGACGTTCATCATTTGATCTTTTGCCACTGAATAAGAACGTCCTTTTCTTGAAGAACTTCCTCACCTTGTTGCCAGAAAAGTCTAATAAAAACCTAAGTACTATTTTTACACAATATCATTATAAAAATGTCAAAACCATGAAAAAAAAAAATGTACAAATGTCGTATTTAACACATACTTTTTAAGTTAGTAAAGTTGTAAGCGTAATCTTTAGTAAGGAATTGTACATTAGAAAGTATTTTCTAGATTGTAGGATTCCGCCATGATATTGAATCCGCATACCGTGTGGCTGCTCAAAACGTCAACCATCGACAAGTTTCTCCAAAGACTACGGCAGGCTTGAGTAAGTTGATAATCCCGTGACACAAATCTACCGAATACGAGTGACCAAAACTCGTTTCCAGTTTACAGGTCACTCGGCTAAAGTGTTGGCGCGAATTTGATCAAATAGCGAAAATTTTTTTTTTTCAAATTTCGCCCAGCTAAATTGCTATTTATGTACTGGGAAAAATACGTTTCTGCAAAAGTAACAGCAAACTAAAATCAAAGTTTGAGTCTGACACATTTTTCCGGCTGTGCTCACATTCAAATATCGGATATGTCCGGCAATTTTGCTTACGTGTATAAACAGGCATTATAACAATTTAGCCGAGTATCTTTATTGACGCTGTTGGGTCACTCGGATACATTAGACAGTAAAAATTAGCTAATTCCAATATTAATGATTGCTAAACGAGAATTCGAAGTAAAACTCCAACGCCTTCAGTGTTCGTGAAAATGAGAAAGTATCATACCTATTGACGGTTGACATCGTACGTTGTTGTGAACTACCGTTACAGGCTCCTTTTTCTTTCGTTTCTATATTTTCTTCGCTTTCATGCCAAAAAAAATGTTCTTGAGATAATAGTCTTGTCCCGAGCATTAGCAGTTCTTTCAAAAGTCATATTATCACCATCAGCTGTCGAACTAGTCCCAGACCACTATGAAAATGTGCGAGGGCGCCTGAATTTATCGAGCAGCTCATGATCAATGCCAAGTAAATACACTATCATAAACCTTTACAGTCGTAACTCTCTCATTTATCGTTTAAATGAAAATACTAAGGAAAAATATCGAAAAAATTCCAATCTTGTTTGGCCACCAACAGTGGAATAACTGGAACATTTTTAGCTAGGGGGGGGCAAGCATCCACCGCCGGCATTGCGTACCCCCCGCAAAGCGATAGATAATCGACGCGGAAGGAGTTTTGCCTGTGGAGGAGGCCAAGGGACATAATGGTGCCTCAGTAAATTTTAGGGGCCACATACAGTACATATTTATGGGAGTGCATCTCAAACACTTTAAGATGTCATTTTGTACACCATGAATGGTGGAAATGTCTAATTGGTAGTGGATAATGATTATATTACTTTTCATGTTGGTTAGCTCAGGGCTTTTTTAAAAAAGTTAAGCCCCCCACTTTGTAGTCATACCACCGTCACCAACTTCCTTTAACTTACAACTCAAGTCTTCTAATGTTTAGATCTTCAGCACATAATTTAAAATTTAAAAATTCTCCAAGCAGACTCATTAACCCCCTAACAAGAGATTTTCTGAGGCTGATGAAATACTGACCTGAAATTTTTAGCCTCTTATGGAATACCAAACATACCTCAAATCCTAGATCTGCTAGAGGGTTGAGTTTTAATTTGTCCCTGGCCTAAATGTAGTTTACATCAATACATGTTTGTGGAAGTTGATAATCCAGGTATGTGTAGTCTTGAGAAAAAATGTTGGTGGAAGTCACTTCCACCAAGTCTTTCTTTCAACCTGAATGATCAACTTCTACAAACACGTAACTATTTTACCAGGTTCAAACCATTTACAGTTTACATCAAGTTGATGCAACTTGACACACAATAATGCACTTTTTTTTGTAGGAAACTGGGAGTATGGGATGCAATTTGAAGAGAGCATTTGGCACCAAAATTCTGACATTTCACAAACCCATTAAGAAAATATATTTTGTCATTCAACTTTTAACATTGCAAGACATAATTGGTCACCAAACCATGATACAAATGATATATTGGTGATCAAGAGTACATATCAGCTGTGTGGGCTCTCAAGAAAGCTTATGAACTGCTTTTCCTCAAGTTAATGACAGTAACCCCCAAGCAAACCACTACCTTTTGCTGACATTTCACCAACAATTGCTGATGCCCCAGTGAATACATTTTGTACCTCTGTGGTCTTTCCAATGTTCACAGATTCTATTAAGTGCTGAAAAACCGACATCCATTCCCATGGCAAAATCCAGTTATTCTAGCTAACTGATAATTTCATTCAGCTGGAACCTGATAAAACCAACAAATATGTGGTGTAATTTATTCTATTTGGTGGTATCCAGATTCCATGAATCATTAAGCTATTACGATACATGAACTGGTAGTCCCCTTTGCAACAGAAACATTATTGACACAAAGATGTACACTGGTGGATCAATAGCCCGAAACCTGTGGAAAAAAATTAATAAACAATTTATGACAGCTCTGGTAATGACAGATGTTAGACTATCACCATACTGCATGTAATAACCAGCATTCAAGTTGTAGCATTTAGGCAAAACTCAAACCATTCATTCACCTCTTGCATGAACCTGGTATTGCTGCAAAGAGTGATTATATTGCAGCATTTCAAGGCAGAATATTTAATCAGTAGACATTTAACAAACAGGTCAATTTGTCACTTGATTCAAGGAGACTTTGTGTTCAACCCTGCAAATATCAGTCAACTAAATATTTAAACACACTGTCTTTCAGTAACAGTATATCTTTTATAGTTCCATAATAATACATAACATGAATAAACCTATAACACATAGCAAGGGTGTGAATGTTAAATATTACAGCTCCTCCAGCTCTTGGTTGCTACAACCAATATTTCAATTCTTGTAAGATGTTTCACATACAATTCTAAAAACCTGGAGTCCTTCCTCCTTTCTTCCCTTTCATCTTCTTCTTCTTCTCAATTCGTTCTCTAATATTCTTTTGTCGTGTTTCCTGTCTTTCCTTCATTAGTTTCTTCTCCTTTTCCATTCTCTCTTTCCATTCTTTTTGGTGTTTCTTTTTCTGCTTTTCTTTACGTTTCAATGTTTTCTTCAGTAATGCAGGGTTATCCTTTTGCTTTAGTCCCTCAGACTTTCCCAGTGCCTTTTTCCATGCTGCTTGTTCCACAATTTCATTTGCCTTCTGAACATCTGTTGCTTTCATCTCTTGCAGTTTTTTCTTCCTATTTTCAGCTTCCTCCAAAAGCTTTTTATAGTTTTTCTTCTTTATCCTTCCTTTATTGGACGGCTGCGTCTTTGTCACATCAGCTGTAAAATCAAATTTACTAAATACAACTTTCCCATCATGGTTTGTAATTTTTTTCTTACAGTTTCCAACTTCGTTGCCATTTAACTTTCCAACGTCCAATCTGCTTTTACCTTTCATAATGTTTTTCTGCTCCTTTAGTTTCCTTTTAGCTTTTTTCGTTGGCCTAGCTGTACCAGACTTCATAGATGAAGAAGCCTTCCTCTTTCTCCTTAGTAATTCAATGTGTTCGTGTAGTTTCACCCGCAGATCTCCAATATTTGAACATTCTACATCTTCCACGCTTACATAAGGTTCATCGTTTGTCCTCCCACTTTCTTTAGTCGAATATTCAGCTTGTAATTCAATAACTGATTTATGGTTGGAAGGGTGAAGTCGAGAAAGCTTGGACTTCTTCGATGCTTCTTTCACGGCTTGTTTCGGAGCTTGGTTTTTCTTATTCTTGTAGAACTTCTTCCCTTGCCCTTCTTCGTTGTTAGCAAAATAATACTTGGGTGGTATAAGCTCAAGCAATGAATTAAAACAGTTCGAATGGCTAACTAACCTCTTTCTTAACGCATCTAATCCGTCATCGTCCGCCATCATGGTAGAAAGAGCACATGTAGCAATTCATTCGTGGGACGGAGGAGTGAGTTGAGTTGGCAAATATATTTATTTCATTTTTTATGTCCTCAAGAACAGGATATCAAACATCATGCAAACTACAATTATCAAAAAATTTAAATAAAAGTAAGAAACCACGAAATCATTGAAAATTAACTCTGAAAGCTAAGAAATATATTATAACATTTCATCTATCTCTCCCCGACTAAGGTGTATTTGCACTCGTCTAACTGGTAACGAAAGGATGCTTGGGACACATGTTCTGTTGGGTCAAAGATGGACGCTGGATTTTTTAGAGTGAGTTGTGTTCTTTTACGCCGTTTGTTGTCTGAAATTTAACCGAATTCAAATCAACATAGCTTTCTGTGCTTCACTACAGGGGACGAGTGCAGAGCAGGACAACAGATTCCTCAATAAACAGAAGAAATTATTGAAACAAATGAGATTTGACAATGCTCTCAACGAGAAGGTACGTGTGATTGAGTATTACTAAAGATCAAAAACGTGTTGAAAACGAAGTGTGTACCATGTCTTTACAATTCGTTTTTAAGTTATGCTTCTGCAGAATTCAGTCAAAGAGCACGTTTTGTTTGTTTGCCGAAGATGTACTGTCTCGTTTGAGAGGTGGTCAAGAAGGGATAATGAGGACTCAAATCAAAATTCCACTGTGGACGATGCAACTCTAGGTAGCACTGGTTATAAATCTCAGCATTCAAACTATTTTATCCAAATTTTTTTAAGGTGGACATGGAAAAAGTGAATCTAGACACCATTAAACCATGGATCAGCAAACGAGTAACGGAACTGCTGGGAGCAGAAGATGATGTATTGCTTGAATTTATTGTCAACATGCTGGAAAAAGAAAAGGTACCGCTGCACATAGACCTTGGTTTTTATTCAACTGTTATTTTTAGTTGTGAAAAGTCTGTTTTATTTGAGCCAATCAAATGGCTGGCTGTAAAAGGTTATAACTCATCAAGTCTTGTGATTATAGTCCCAAAAATCTGCCCAGACTTGCAAATGTCTGACAGTCATGGTGCACTTGATGAAAACTGAATGCTTAAGTTTAATTGCTATGCTCCAGAGTCCAAATTGATGTGGGTTTGTGCTGAGATTACATTCAGAATTTGACAAGGATATCCATAATAGTTAGCTAGTATTCTCCTTAATAATTAAATTTCTCTACTTCATAAATTGCTGCCAGCATAACCATGTAACTTTTCTTAAGTTCTGGTAGTTTCCCAGGCCTTTTGATTATCTACAAGCCGTTCAATACTGCCGATACAGCAGTCTACTTTTATATCATTGTTAAGATTAGTTCTAATTGCAGCATGTAGACCATGATGAAAAGTTAGTGTCTTTTGCAAGTGTGACCTAGAAATCAGTGAACTAGAATTAGATATTTTATAGAAGGTGAGATAAAGGCTGTAAGCCACTGTTAAGTTTACCATCAATATTACTTAGAAGATATAATGTGGGTGGGGTTTTTTTTCCATCTTAGTTTATCCCCACTTTAAATATTAACCCTTCATAAGAAGTGTAAGACATGCAGCCCTCTTTTGACTACCTGTTGTGATAGACTGCCATTGTTCTTTACATTATGAAAATGTAATTGCCAAGCCAATAAGGATGTCTTCTTTTCTGTCTTTTGTTGTTTTGGTTTTTTGATGGGGTGGGTATTACTTGAATTGAGAATTTTGTTAAGACAATTGTAAACTGTTATTTAGACAAGGTTATACAATCAGCTATTAATAATAATGATAATGATAACACTAAACAGTTACAATACTGATAAACACATGGTTCTCAATTCGGAAACTACTAAATATGACATATATTTTAGATAAAATAAAACTAACTACAATTTAAGGAATGTATAAGAAATAATTTACTAATTTAAAAATATTGGTTATTTAATAAAAAGACTGGTTATTTACAGCTGCTTTGAAAGGAAATGATTTAAAAGATTTTACAAATGGCAATTTGAAATGCCTTACCATATATTTGACCTAGATTACAAATAAATGATTTGTTCTGATCTTTTAAAAAAAACTGTCTATTTTCTCACTGCTTCCTTTTATAATCTGGTCATCACAGTTTTATATATTTTTTTAAAAGAATCCTGACCCCAAAACAATGCAGATCAATATCACTGGATTTCTTCAAGCTAAGAATGCTCGTATTTTCATGAAAGAATTGTGGGAGCTCTTGGTGAGCGCCCAACAAAATATTGGGGGTATTCCAAGTGTATTTTTGGAAAAAAAGAAAGAAGAAATTCGACAGCGAAAGGTAATACTTTTAGAGTTGTAAAAAAGTGATAATTATCACTGGACAGTTAAATGACATTCTCAAGTTACAAAATCACCTTGATGACTGAAGAAACACATGCTAGTTAGCAGATGAAGTTGTAATCTTGTATTAAAATTGAAGTATAACTTACCTTCCCTATCTCTCATTGACTCCCATCCTTTAATCAATAAATACAACAGCATGTTAAAGCACTGTGATTTATTCCAAATGCAAAGCACAAACTGAACATTACAATTAGTTTTGCCTACATTTCAGTACTGGTGTTTTATTAGGTAAGTAATCCCTTACCCTGAAAATTAGCCTTGTGTTGCCCTGTAGATAATTTGAATAGGGAGGGTTGGTTTCATAACCCCAATCAATTGGCATTGCAGATGCCCTTAATAGAGCCAAATTAGGAAGTGACTATTTTTATGTCTGATGGTGTTTTAAGCTATAAATACACAAAGAATTCCAAATTTAATATTTCTTCAAGTAGCTTTAAAAGAATTAAATAGAGTAAGCAAAAATACCCTCACTCGAATGTTCCTACATGCTTTGCTTTCTCAAACCTATTTAAACTGACTGCCAATATACACTGTACATCACTAATCTCTATTATCTATTGTTTTATTTAGTTGGAGCAAGAGCGTATTCAAGCTAAACTAGAACAGAAGTTAGATGGTAGTGAACAGCTTGAACCAGACAGTACAAATGGAATGAAGGATGAGAAAGATGATGAAAAGGGAAATTGTGATGGAAACAAAGTGAAAAGTGATCAGGAATCAAATGATGAAGACCAAAATGAGGTAAAGAATTAGTACAGGACATTAACCCATTCCATCATACTCTGTCCACAACTGTATTAGAAATAACTAATGCTTATAAATCCTATTTAATGCCAAAGTTAAGTTTGTCCTGATTGAAAGAGTAATCATGCTTGATTTTTGGTAGATTAGTTATCTCCTGTTTGGTTGTTGATAACTGTGGACAGCATATGACAGCTGTTTATGACTGTTTGGACTGGGAGTCCTAATGGCTCTATGGTCAGGAATGCTGGCATTTTTTTGCCAGAGTTGTTGAATTTGTTCCCAGTTGGGGCAGCCAGATGCCTTCTATGCAGCAGCAATTTGACCTCCTGTAAATGTAATGATTTAGTTCAAATGTCTGGATTGACATGGTATGAAGTCAGCTGTTGACCATTATGTTGAAATGACAAGTTTTGTTTCCAAGATTTAGTGCATTAAAGTGTAACTATGAGTTTGAGTTACAATAATCTCATAGGGTGAAGAAAAGGTCATCTCCGTTCATGTAAGAAAATTATGCAATATTTAAAGAAACAAGGATAATATAGTCTAAAAAGATGGATGCTCAAAAGTTCATTTATGATTACAGAAATCAATTGAAAGTGGAAACAACTCCCCAGTGTCCACTCCAAGACGTGTCCATCTTGCATCATCCAGCTCACCCACAGTTCTTGCTGTAAGACGGGTCAAACCAGGCTGGTTGGATGATCATGCTAAATTCAAAAATATGGTGGGTTATGGCTCTGATCCAACTGTGCTAATGATTGGTGATTCCATCATTAAAGGTCTGACTAGATATCCAACTGTTTGGAGGAAATATTTTGGCTCCTTAAATTGTCTAAATTTTGGTGTGAGCGGGGATCGCGTTCAGCACGTGCTGTGGAGGTTGAAAAATGGAGAATTAGATTGTCAACCAAAGGTTATTGTGTTACATTGTGGAACTAATAATATTGGCAAAGATCCTCCGTTAGAAATTGCCGAAGGTCTGCTGACCATTGTTGATCAAATTGCCATTAATTGTCCCAGAACTAAGATAATTGTTACTGGTCTTTTACCGCGGGACTTGAATCCTTCTAACTTTCGACGTGATGTTGACGAAGTAAACAAACTATTAATGGAAAACATTGAATTTAGCGACGAAATGAAAAATGTGTTCTTTCTTGAAACGGAAAAGGATTGGGTATTGGACAATGGTAGACTTAACGAAAGCCTGTACTTTACGGATCATCTGCATCTGGTTGAAAAAGGAGATGAAAAGTTTGCTAAAGGAATAAAAAAGAAAGTTGATGACGTACTGCAAATTGTGGAGTTAGAAAAGGTATTCGAGAATTCTGGTGTGTGGCAGGGACATTTCTGCATTTCCTTCATGGTGGACACTCTCTGGGAATGTTGTTGTTCTCATGAATGGTTGTTTTCAATAAAATGTTTCCATGAAACGTTCACGTTATACATTTTATCTCTGTAAAATAGAGCATCCATCTTTTAATTTTTTTTTTTTTAATGCGGACGAAGCCAAATCGCTATCAACAAATTATCCACTACAGTATATGGAAATGCAAAAGTGTCTTTTCATTTTGATTATCGCTATTCTTTAAGCTACAGACCTGATGTGCGGCAGCACCATGCCCAGCTAGCTTGTCTGGCGTACAAATTCCCGCGAGTGAAAAGCGGTATTCGTTATTCGAATAGCTGAACTGTAATATTACGTGCGAAAGACAACAATCCCGTGGATTACTCGTAGCTGGGCTGACAAAATCTAAGTTTGGTTTTTCAAAGCACGGATGATGCTGTTGACGCCCCTGGACTTATCTACCGGATAAGCTATCTAGGCTTGGTACAGTCGACCCTGGATAGTTTGTAGCTTTGTAAGAATTTGAAAGTTTTTCTGTCGTTAATGGAAGTGGATCTGATTTTCCATTTACATTAAAGAACTTTTTTTCTTGCAATGTATATGAGTATTCAGTCTGATTGTATAGTGGATGATTTTGTGATAGCTGAATGTTGTTTTGTTGGACTAAATAGCAAAGAATGTAATACAAATGTAAACTGCGATAAAGCAAGATGCACAATATTTTGTTCAAAAAGTCATAACCATTTTATGTACGATTTTTTCTTTTATCCTTTTATACTCTTTAATTTTTTTGATTTGTTCATTCGTTTCTGCCATTGTTGGTATTTCTTGTTTTAAGACAAGCGTACACATGAAAGGGTTTAGGGAGTTCTTTTGGCGGGAAGATGTATTGTTCTGCAGTAGTATTTCGAGATTGAAACCTTGGTTGGTTTAATCTTTTGTCAATTTTTTTCAACAGGATAAAGTTAAGAAAACCACAAACTCCAAAGGTAAAACACCATGTTTACGTAATCATTTTTTTTTCTTTTTGCTGCAAGTAAATATCGTTCATTCTTCTTTTTGTAGACTCTTCATCAAAACAGAAAAGCAAAAGGTACAATAACAACAGAGTATTCCCCGTCTTTGCCTTTTTATTTTTATATTCCAATTCAGCGTTTTTATTCGCTGTTGGTTGAAAAAAAAAATCTTCAGTACATCGTTATTGTAAAGACTTTGATGGCTTTGTGTTTTGGGTTTTTTTCCTAGAACGAGTGATTCGAATTCTCCATCCAGATCTCGATCTGGTTCACGTTCGCGTTCCGAATCGCCTCCTCGCCGTCGTTCGCGCTCCAGGTCTCCTCCTCGCCGTCGTTCACGATCCAGGTCACCTCGCCGCCACTCTCGATCGTGGACTCCCCGCCGTCGCTCTCGTTCCTGGTCTCCCCGCCGTCGTTCCCGTTCCCCCCGCCGTCGATCTACTCCGCGACGCTCAAGATCTCCTCGGCGCAGGTCGAAACGCAGCTACTCCAGATCTCGTTCACGTTCTATGTCCCGTTCTCGATCGCGATCGCCCGCTCGTCGGAGATCACCGCCACGTCGATCGTATTCTCGTCGTTCGCCATACTACACAAGAAGATACTCACCTCCCAGGCGATCACCTCCGAGACGAAGGTCAAGGTCACCTCGCCGCATGAGAAGGTATTCCGTTGTCAATAATCTCACGTACTTGGACAAACCTGCTTTCTGTCAGAAATGTCGTTCAAAATATTCATATTGATGAGTCAGTGGCAAATGTTAGAATTTTCTCTGCGGCGATAGAGCTAAACATATTCGAATCTGTACAAATGGTAGCAAACATGATTGTTTTCCTTTTTTCATATCGTATTTATTTATAATCTTATAATAACTATATTATTATTAATTTGAACCGATATGTAGTTGAAACATACTACACCATCCACAAGCGAGTAGCTTTAAACTTTACCTTAATTTCTTGCATCCTACCTTATCATATTGTACCATATTTTTCTCTGCACAGGTCTCGTTCGGCTTCTCCTCGTCCTCGCCAACGTAGATCTCCATCGCAATCAGAATCTTATTCCTCTGGCTCACCTTCACCCCCAAAACGTACCGAGGCCAAAAAGATTGTCAAGAAGCAGTCTCCAGCCCCGTCACCTTCCCCGTCTTCGTCGTCCTCGAAATCCTCGCCTTCACCGTCTCCCCCGAAAAAAGGCGGTTCAGAGAAAAAGCAGAAAGAAAAGACCAAAGAAGTGGAAGTTAAGAAAGCGAAAGATAAAGATGAGCCTAAATTGGAGAAGAAAGAGGAAAAAAAGGCGGAGAACAAAGAAAAAGCAGAGGAATCTGAAAGTGAACATTCTCCGTCGCCATCATTATCAAAATCTAAAGTCAAAGCAAAAAGTAGCACTGAGATACCCAAGAAAACTAAGAACCGAAATTACCGCCGGCGTTCGCCATCTCGATCCTCATCTTCTGATTCTGAATCAGCTCGAGATCGTTCGACTGACAAACGACGACGCTCTTCGCCGGTTCGTCGGCGTTCCATATCACGTGAGCGAACACGTCGTCGACTCTCTCCGCGCAGGAGAGAACCTTCTCCACCACGACGATCAAGAGATGAACGATCAAGAGATGAAAGGGATTCGAGGCGCCGCCGACCTTCGTCCGAAGATGACTCAAGGAGACGTCGTCGTCCGCCGTCGTGGTCACCAGTCAAACAACAGAAAAGAAGAGAGCGATCTAACTCCTCAGAGTCACCCCCTAAGAAACGTGTGAAATCTCCCTCTCCGAAACCAAAGCGGCGAACATCACCACCACCACGCCGCAAGCCACGTAAACAAGAATCCTCCTCGTCTCGGTCACCATCCCCTCCTCCTAAATCTAAAGATAAAAAGAAATCTAAGAAACAGCCAACACCGTCGGAATCTGAGAGATCCGTAACACCTCAGCCTGAAAGTCGGAAGAAACCGTCAGCAGAGTTGTCAAAAAAGCCCAGTTCGAAAAAAAGTCGTGAAAGTCGGTCACCGATAGAGCAATCTCGAAAGACTAAATCTAGACGACAGGTTTCCGAGTCACCATCTCCGCAACCTAAGCCATCCTCTCGTGTCCCTAAACGATCCCAATCTAGCTCCCCCGAAAGGACGGAGAAAAGGAAAAGACAGCGATCTAAGTCTCCAGAAGAACGCAAAGAAAAGGAACGAAAAGAAAGAGAACGTTCATCGACCGGACAGGGAGCGTCGCCTGAGAAAACCAAAAGAAGTGAGAAAAGTCGTGATGTTGCGGCCTCGTCTGAAGATGAGAGAGGAAAGGAAAAGAAGAAACAGAAGAAACGGTTGCCGCCATCTCCAAGTCTTGCAGAAGACAAGGTAAGTAAATTCGTTCGTGACAAGTGGAATTCACAAACCTGCATATAGTTTAAAATAGGGAGGAAAGGCCACTCGTTGGACAAAGTCGAAAACTGTAGAAAAAATATCACTACCAGCACAGAATATTCAATCAATCAGAAGTCCAGCTTCGTGATTGCATCCTGTAAACATAGAAACTGTAGGGAGCCACTTCAGAGAGTAAGTATACCTTACCTTAGTTTTGTTTTTTCTTATGTAGGAAAGTTCAGCAGAAGAGAAAGTGGTGAGAGAAGAAAAGAAAGCCGAGAAAAAGAAGAAAAAGAAGCACAAGAAACACGGGAAGAAGCATAAAAAGCACAAGAAACACCGCACGAAGGACAGAAGCTCCGAGGTAAATCAAAGTAAGCTTGTACTTAACTACCCATTAAACTACCAGATACCCCCGATCGTTTCACTATGATTCCTAAGAAAATAATTAGAACTGAAAATGATTCACGCCTTCGAACTAATCTTCCTGGTTGGATGTAGAACGCTTTGTACGACATGTGGTAGCTTGGTGTGTTTTAATCTTAAATGCACACGCTCGTCAAGCTTGTAAACTCAGAAAAATTCTCTGAGCCTGTGAAGGGATGGATACCAAAGAATTATTTGACGGCCTTATTGGAATCAGTCTATCACGAACCTGTAGAATACAATGAGTAACCTTCGCTCTCTACCATCCGAATACGTTTAGCTCAATGGTTAGAGCATCTCACTGGCGATCAGAAGGTTGTGGGTTCCATTCCTGTCAAGGCTCAAAAAACTTTTTTGAGCTTACAAGTTTGACGAGCATGCGCATTTACTGTGATGTGTTTTTTTTTTTTATCTAGAAGTCTGACAGTGAAGCAGATGATGACTTAGAGAAAACACTTCGTGAGAAAGCTTTGGAATCGATGAATCGTCACAAGGCATCGCAAGTTGATGACGATGATGAAGATGAGGAGGACGACGAATAAATGAATCAATCTACAGAGTTGAACGAGTCGCTATTAGGCGAGAAGACTGACTTTCAAAGTTGTGTTGAAACACGAAAGAGATGCGATTAGATCTCTAAGATGTTTGACAACGCAATAAACGTTTTAACGCCTGTATGGTTGAGGTTAAGTACCGTTTTATGGGACACATACATATCTGCCCTTTGCAGTTGCAAATACAGTCTGTAAACCACACATTCTGTGACAGCATTGTAATCCAGGGACTGTAGTTATGAACGCTTTTTTAACCCGCCTAAAGTAGTTTGATTTTTCTTTCAAGTTTACCTCCTTACAACCTGCTTTTGGAAAACGCTGATAGTAGTACAAACTAGTTAAAATATGGTCATGTAAAGTTGGTTGGATACTTTAAGGTACTGTAACTCCTGAGGTTGCCTGTGAATATTAAGTTTTCGTGTATTCCACACAGTGCTATGTTTTTAACGTCTAGTGCTTCTTGGTCAGGGAGAATACTACAAACTTCTGTAAATTATAACGAAAGAGTTAATATTTTGGTACTCACAAATGATATCCACAAGTTGAACTCGATCTCAGCCTGGTTTCCCTGCATGTTTTTCATCTCGCACTCTTTTTACTCCAGGGAAGAACAATTAACTCTTTTCGAGACCCAAGGTAGGAAAACTTCCAAACGTTCCTGTCATTTGATGTCAAAGATAACGTAAACGGAAGGTGCGTGAATGGAGTAGATATCCCCTGTGCCCTTGGTACCCATAGCCTCGCACGGCCAACTTATTGGCCAACAACCTTCCGCATGCGCACATTTATGTTCGATGTTATTACAAACAACACGTGAACGTTCGTCAAGCGCGGGAATCGAACCCGTCTGGGGCACAGAAATCGTTTTTCTGACGACATAAGCGCATAGAAACTACTCAAACCATCTAGATTATGAAACGATAAATTCACATTTAACTTACACTGCTGAAGTCAACTGAAAAAGTTGACTCGTGTGGGATTTGAACTCGTACTTTCGGGAATCCGGTCCGCCACTCTACCTGTTGAGCTATCGAGCCTACAGGGATTGGAGATTCGATAGCTCAACAGGTAGAGTG
>JBAHVQ010000380.1:1282762-1294003 GCA_036872915.1 Nanipora kamurai | reverse complement strand
ACTTTTTCAGTTGACTTCAGCAGTGTAGGTTAAATGTGAATTTATCGTTTCATATTACCCTGAGGATGATTCTGAGACATCTAGACTATTTAAAGTGCGATTGTTGCTTGACTTCAGGGTATTGGTGAGATCATGCTGATGGAATTTTAACAAAACAATCTCATTAACTGCTTACATTTAATATAAGAATGACCCTCCAGCATCTTGAAACCCAAGGATATTGGTATGTGAGAAATGATACTTTCTCCATGAAAAAGATTGATAAACATCTGGAAGATTGTAAGATATTTTACGCCTGTTGTCACATATATAGAAGTATTTGATATCTCGTACAATTACTCCAACTTTTTAAATATAATCGGTTCAAAAAACTACGATACAAGCCCTCAGTAATATTTCTTTTAATCCATTATGGGAATATTAGCTTGCTCTATGCTTGCAATCCATTCATTATTGCTTGTCACAAAATGGAACATTTTCATCAGTTTATGTACTTCAACGTCGGACACGTGGTATTAATGGTGCACCTTTAAAAGGAGATGACACAGCCGTTGTTTGGAGTCTTAGGTTGTCTCGGACGTAGTTTTTCTTGCGTTGTTTTACGAAGGTTGTGTTTTTTGTGGTGATCACAGATTGGCCGGCAGGTGGCGTGTACTCAGGTGTGACCCCTTTAAGGGCGTATGTCCATTGCATATCTGCAGTCTAAAAAAAAATCATTCATACAGAAGTTGATTAACATTCGTAACGTAATGGACATGAAACCGTACACTCTCTTGAAGTATAAGGTTAACTAGTCACAAGACCGAAGGATCGAAACCGAGTATGTGAAAAAATACCTTTACCTGGTCACGGGTGGGGTTTCAACCGCTGATCTTGACTAGTTCGACGTTCGAAGAGGTTGTAAATGTCAACGGGGGTGATTTATTTATCTTACCATGGCTGTATAATACGTTCAAGGTAAAATTCGAAAGCAGAATTGGTGTAGGGTGCTTTCGATTGACGCGATTCCGGAATTGCACGCACATTCCAAAAATACTTTGTTTCAAGTTAAAACTCGAACAGGAAGTAGGTCAAAATCGCAAAAGGATACACCGTACACTGAAGTCGGATGTCTGGGGGGAGTTGGATGGAATGGAGTTGATAAAAGAATTCGTTCATCTTCTTTAGTGAGATACACCAACATGGACGCTATGACCTTTTATGTGTAAATCCCTGGGAATGGAGCGAAAACGCTTGCGTGCTTGTTAATTCATTATGACATTACAGTTACGTATCTTATTCAGCTGTCAAATTGTCTTCTGTTATGTATCTCAACCTTGTACTGTACGTGGACTCTGATTGGCTTAAACCTGTTTCCCGGATAGGAACATCCAAACGCGAAAAATTTCCCGCCAAAAGTTTTGAAATTTGTGTTGTCTGATGGTAGTTTGTGTTTGAACTGTGCTCCAAACACTTGGGATACTCCTAAAATTTGAAAGGCCAACCGCAATCTCCCAAACTTCTGTTTTATTGGATCACAGTATCCACTGACGTTCGTAACTACTTTCCAGTGTTTGAATATAATGATTGTGGCAAACAATACCTGAACAATTATTTTTCCCTTATGTATTTTACCATACAATGTTGGTTTGTAGATAACTTTTATTAACGTTCCTTCGCTGTCCTGAGGCTGAAGAAGTTCAGACGAACAACTAAGGGAGAATTCTTTGTCCGAGTCAGAGGCGAGGGAAGCTATGAAGGGAACGGATTGTCTAAAAAAATAATTCAGAAACAAAGACTAGTGTACGATATTGGAAAGAATCCACATCGGATTTTCGGTAAGCCTGAATTAATAGTGGAAAGGAGTTGGACATCGTAACCGTCGCTTTGAAAAACTGCGGTACATGAAACGAAACACGCTTAACATTGAACAAAGTTTTACTAGTTTTCTGGTATTTATTTCTACTTTGAAATGGCAAATCGAAACATAAAAATGACTTAACAACCAACCTCAGATAGGAATTTCCCACTAGTTCAAGTTAATTTTTCGTTCTAAATGAACAACTGCTGACTTTATACCTGCTTTGACTGGTAAGTCTAAATCCAACGACAGCTTCTTTATTAAGTCCCACTGCCTCTACAGTTATACTGTCATCCACCTCAGCTTCGGTTGCTTGAAAACGGATGGGAAATTTCCAAATCCCGCCCGAGCCAGCGGTGAGGATCAAGTGAACTAAGTGGCTGGTGGAGAGAAAAATCGAAAAAATGTAAAAAGAAATTGATAAGGCAGAAAAAATCCGTTAAAAGAAATTAATAATAATACGACATAAAGCAAGGCAAGGGGTATAATTGGTACCGCTAACGTTTTCAACAATTTCACCGGTTTTAACAAGAAAATATGTATGAAAAAATTTCACGTACACTCCTTCAGCAGTAGTCTGAGTACGCAGGTGAAAAGCCAGAAGACGAGCAAAATATGTAAACAGATCAGCGACTATCATTTAAGTACAGCGAACAATCATTATGGCAAAACGAGAAACTAATGTAGTTATCCTGATATCATATCAGAGTGATATTTGTCCACGTGAAGAACCACGGTTTAACTATTTTACGTCACGCTTTACTCCGACGACGGACCTTCGCTCGAAACGT
This sequence comes from Nanipora kamurai, assembly GCA_036872915.1. Lineage (NCBI taxonomy): Eukaryota > Metazoa > Cnidaria > Anthozoa > Scleralcyonacea > Helioporidae > Nanipora > Nanipora kamurai. Next base: position 1,291,372 of record JBAHVQ010000380.1, on the reverse strand, counting down.
CACTTATTCGTTAATGTGTTTTTTGGCAGTCAACAACTCTTTTAACTGTCTCTGTTTTATTATTTTGCTATGGATATCGCCAGACGATTTTACTCATCAATGGGTAACGACCTACCTGAATGGTTTGTAAGGTGAGAAAATCAGTCGAAATATTAAGGTAACCACACCAGTTGTTTTATTGCGATATCTTTTCTCCATCTGGATGCCAAGCGACCTTTCTAGAGCATTTTGAGAATCACTGTCACTGTACGAGAACTCATAGCTGAAATTTTCAAACCAAATGAATAATTAACAAAGTGCATAAGAATAAAATACACAATCACTCTAATAAACATTTGATATGTACCTTTCTTACTCAATCTAGCTGGGTAAAATATCCGGACATAGTTAACAATACTCAGGCTTGCCTCAGAACTTTAAGGCAGACTGAGGTATCTTGTTCATAAACAGTTTCTGTTTTAGTTGCTTTTAGAAAAGTTTTAAGCCGAAGTAACCTGTGCCAAACTTTTCTTAGCTCACCCACCCCAACAGAAATCAATTTCGTTTTTCTGGAATATTGTGGCGCCCTGATGGAAGTCTGATTCAACAACTATATCATCACATCTATTATATCACTTTATATAATTTATTGTATTATATTATTTATTCAATAATAAAATAATCACACGCAGAAGCCTGCCTGAATTACAAGATGCAATTGTGTTTTATACCTACTTCTTAATCGTCTGATTTCCATGACTTACCTAAAATTCCCTGAGAACGGTACATTATCCACATCCAACTCCGCCTCTTTCAAAGAAGTATGGCCAACTAAGCTGACGGGAATACTTATGCTCGCTGTATACAACGAGCCCACGGTACTGGACACTACTCCTGACAAAGTGAGTTCAATTAGTCGCTCAGTCCTATCTCGTGATTGACACTCAATGGTTATCGCCCGTGAATCACTGATAGCATGAGACACAGGTACGCCCTTCACTGGAAATATCCAGCTAAGATTATTGGTTAGAGATGCGGGTAAAATGTTCGAAAAGGAACCTCCTTGACCTGAGTCGTAACGTTGTATGGAGACAGTGACGGTTGCTTCGTACGATTTCATAGAAGTTGGAGTAAACGTTAAGGGGATGTCCAGAATTTCTTGCGGCTTAAGAAGAATTCCTTTTTTGTGTTTTAAAAGAAGACAAAAAGCTGATTCGCTGGAAGATTCGATTGACCTGTTCAGGAATACAGAACCTATAGCAAGAGATAATTAAATGAAACAAGTTTCGCGAAAATCAATCTTAGAAGTTGTCAATATTGAGAAAACAACTTTTCACACCTGTACTGAGAAGTTTTTCTTTCAAATTCACCTCGACGACCACTGCATGTTCAGTTGGATTGCGAAACGGCACAATCAATGAAGAATTTTCCGAAAGCTTTCCATGAACAAAGAACGGCTTTGAAGGACTGGGATTGAGTCCTGTTCCAGAGGCAAGGAAACTCCAGTCTCCAAGCTGTGGAATGGAAAAAATTACCATGTAGTAATATATTTTTTCCAAATGTTTTAAAAACTCAAAAGGCTCAGAGAAATTAGGTTAAATTCTATGTACTGTAAGATGTTCGTGTATTTACCTCCTCACTGCGAAATACGATATTTGCTTTGTGGTCTCCTAATCCAATGTGTGACGGTGTGAACCGTAGTGGAACTTCAATGGTTGAATGAGGAGGTAGAGACAACTAAAGTATAGAAAAGTTCAGTTATGTACTCATCACTTGCCGTAAGTTGAATTGCTTCCAGGGTTGACACAAAATAAGGGCCGCACCTGTTTTGAATTGTCCAATTCAAGCGCAAAATTTCGTTGATTTGAAGAGTAAGGAGTAAGGGACAACGTTTGGCCTGTTGGATTTTCAAGCCGAATGGTTTGATGGGTGTGGCTAGGTGAAGAAGATTACAACTTGTGATTAGTGCACTATTACTATATGGGTTATTCGTAAGACGGTAGTTAGACGGTCGGGGATTGTCTGTTGGCAAATGTCTAATGAGTTCAATGCAGACAGTTAGCAATACAGTGATCAACAAAAAAAAGAAAAAACCTTTAAAAAGAGAGGAAAGTGGAAACATACCTGCCAAGCTCACTTTGAACTGTAGGAAGATGCTTTGGCTCCGGTTGATCAGCAATAAGATTGAGTTTGTACCAAAATTCACCAACGGTCTCGTGTTGGAATATAAGGCTGCAAAAAATGAAGAAACCTTTCAGTAGATGCCAAGTGATCCACAGTAAGTTTAAATGTTCTCTGATAAGGGAGAGATACCAGCATTGTCAAATTTGGTTATTTCACTCAGGACAAAATTAGACTTTCGCTTAAAAAGTTGTGAAATCTAAACCCCTCTTTTCTGCATACCTATTGCACTATTTAACCTCCATGCCTTACTAAGAATTTGAAAAATAGCTATGTTCCAAACTTGCAGTACACTTTCTGTTACTCACCAAAAAAACGTAGGAATGTCACTGTCACCTCAACACAACGCTACGACTAGTATTTTTCTTTCTTGTACTGAACGTCCTTACAACGCTCACCTTCCCTCTTGTTTTCCAACCATAATTGGTGCGTACTTTGCTTGATAAATGGTCTGTTGTTTTGGATCTAGGACCACAACTGGGTCACCAAACACACCATCACCTTCGAGCAACACATTCATCAAAACTTTCTCCTGTGTTGGATTAGACACAGTAATTTCAACACCAACGGCTGACAAGGCAGGGCAGCAAATGTCAAGGACTTTTTCCGGTGGAGGGGGTGAGGCGTGAATTTCCACTGAATACCATATTCTGTAAGGTTTGGTTGACGGACTTTGGGTCTGCTCTGCAGGTGTATAGTCATTGGAAGACTGGAAACTAGCTGAGTATCGCTCGTCATCAGTTGTGTCACTGTCGTCACAGCTAAGAAAATAAATTCTGATTACAGTTACGGTAACTTGCGGTACCCTAAGAATCAGAATAACGTTATTAACGATGTCACACTTATAATAAGTACAATTATTACAATAATTGTAATAGTTGTTAGGACTTTAATGTAATACCGTCTCTTCAGTTAACTGACAATTATGAGTTATTATTAGAATTGAGCTTACTAACCTACTGGTTTTCGAATTACTCTGAGTATTGGAATGTGACGTTGCAACAAATGAGATTACACCAGTGAAGTCACCTCGTTTCCATGGAAACACTATTAACTCGTAGTCCGCCACCTTATTGGGTCTGATGGTTATGTGAGATGATCCAGTGACAATATCAAGATCGGACACAACGTTAAACTCTATCTTTTTCTTTGTCGTATTTGGGATGTGAATCGTGTGAGTTGTTCTGGTGGAAAATGTAAAGTTTTAACAACGCAGTAAAGTATTGGCCAAAATTATGTACATCAAACCCTGTCTGCTCCCAATTCCTGCTTATCAACGTAGTAATACAATCTATGGATTTCTTTACTTTGTGCCTTTTCCTTCTTCTTTACTTTTCTGCCCCATTTTGATCCCTTTCTTTGTTCTCATAACTTTATCTTTCTTTCTTTCTTTTCGCTTTCTCTCTCTCTCTTTCTTTCTTTCTTCCTTCTTCCTTTTATTCTCTCCTTTCTTCTTCTTTTTTTGTTTCTTTCTTTTTCTCTATTCTTATTTTTTCTTCGTTTTTTCTTTCTTTTCCTTCTTTTTGATTTCTGTCCCTCGCTGTTTATTTCTTTCGTTCATTTCCCCTTCATTTCATCTCCTTACATTTTTGTTGGATTATGTTTAATTCGTTCCACTCCTTCCCCTCTTTTTAGTCCATCCCTTCCCCCTTTTGCCAATTTCATTCCCTTCCACTCTCTGTCTGTCTGTTTGTCTGTCCGTCAATCTCTCTCTCTCAACCGTCTATTTGTTCTATTTTGAATCTTACTTCTTTCTTGCTTCGGATTCAATAACAATATGCTCGAATTCCATCGGTGCATCACCCACTCCTTTGAGCCTATACGAATGCTCAGTTCCATCGACAGCATTCGTTAAAACTAGTTTTCCCTGAAAAAAATGATGGTGTAAAATTTAAATTTTAAGTGCAAAAGGTCTTGAAAGGATATAGCAATGCATGAAGAAGAACCAAAGCCGAGTTTTTCGAATGCATGCCAGACAGCTTTCATTAAGAATCCGACACCATAACTATTTTTAATAGCCACTCAGGCAAATTAATTATTTTAGGAGAAATCGACTTACGTTGGCTATAAGCGTTTTAAACGTTTGATCACAGTGTTTTGATTTTTTAACTTTGCGTTTTCTTAGTGAGTTATTAAAGAATGGGATAAGTTATGATTAATCGAGTGTGAAGCCTATGGATTTTGACTCTCTCCCCTTATTTTAAATTAACATTTAATTAATACACACTGTCTCTGAGCAAGTATATATTTTTCAGACAAATGAAGATTTTGACGATATACCTGTACTTTGTGTATTTTTAATACAGTGTAATTTAAATTGTAAATTAATGTAATTAATTATTTAATTAATAATTTATTTATTTAATTAAATAATATTAATATATTTTATTTTTATAATATTATTATATTTTATATATTATAATATTATAATAATATATAATATAATAAATAAATGAATAAAAATAAAAATAAATAAATATAATAATATATATAATTATAATATTATAATATTTTAATATTATAATATTTTAATATTATAATATTTTAATATTATTTTAATAATATATATTTTATTAATTTATAATATTATTATAATATATATTAATCTATTAATAATTATTTAATTAATAATTTAATAAATTAATTTTAAATTGTACATTAAATTTATTTAATTAAATTATTGAATTTGTACTTTGTACAAATGAAGATTTTGACGATATACCTGTACTTTGTCTTCGTGGGACGGTCGAAACATGAGAGGATAGAAGGATGTCATACAAGCTTTGGCAACCATAACAGGAGGTCCATAAAATCCTTCACCTTCCACGCTAGCTGAAAGTTGCCAATCTTGTCGTGTGTGATTCACCTGGAGAAAGGAACACCCCAGCAATCGTTTTACCTTCGCTTCTAACTTGCAAGTGAAACACGTTACAGTTAATTTATTCAAACTAACATCTTCTTAAGGTTTTGATATTGACATTTTGAGGTTTGGTTTTATTATTATTATGAAGAAGGGAATAAAGAGGTAGAAGAGGGAGAAGAGAAAGAAGATAAACAACAATAATACAACCACAGTAAAATTCGATACTAGCATAAATATCCTTTAGAAATATGTGTTACTGGCAACAGCAAAAAATTGCAGGAGAGGTTCTTAAAATCTAAGCTTACTTATTGTCACTTGATCATCAGGTGAAATATCCAGTTTCAAGATAAAGTCAGATAAGAAGATAAAGTTTAAAGGTAATATTCTCGCAAAAAAAAGACAGTACGAGGAAGTACCGTCAACTTTTTTTTTCTTCGTTTAAAACGGTCTACACAGTGCTCGATTCAAAACTACTCAAACCTTCAACAATAATAATAATCACACTAACTATAAAAGTAGACAACATGATCATTGAGAAAAAATATTTTTCAACCCCAGACGGGAATTAAAACCGCAACAGTGTGCGACCAGAAAGATTAATAATGATAACCATACTCAACGATCCATGAGCCCAAATCTTACCAGTGGTATATCCTGTGTCACAGACTGATGCAAAGGTGTCTTGAACTCCAACTCCGCGTCCAATCCACCCGGGCTAACCGTACACTCCACTTGATAAACACGGGTATCTTTGGGCGATTTTAACGTAATTTGGGTCGGGTAATGTCCAGGACCATGAGGAATAAACTTTACTGGTAGTGGAGTGCCACAATCTGCGCAAAGGAATTAGCAAACTCAAATTCAAAAATGGTAGTGAAAATTCATGACTAAATCTGGTGTTTACAGATATGGAGGAGTTGAAGGAAGGTCCACGATGGTCATACGCTGTTGGGGCGCGACAAAAGTTAGCTGTATCAAACTAAAAAGAAAAAATTGAAATAGGACTAAAACCACGGTCGCACTGAGATCTGGGGAGAGCTATGGGAAATCAATGACGAAACCTAATCCGCAATTCCACCCCAGTTTCACACCTATGTTCCTTTGTTCGACTTACCACGTGCAGAAGACGGATTCAATGGAACCTTTATTGCAGTAGGAACAGAGAAAAACTTGGAACTAGATTCCACCTTAAATGCGAGGTAATTAGAAGACATATCGAAGCCTTTTTCTTCGGCAATGTTAGAATAGGAATCCGGGGTGAAGCCCAACAACGCCATCGCTGCTGTAACACTGCTGATGGCTAGTGTCTTGGTCAACTCCCGACGACGAAATTCTTTGCGGGACATATTTTGTTGACCAACTGCGGCTAAGAAAGAAGTAAAAAACGACACAATATGAGTCACCTTGTTCCATATATTTAACTCCTTGACTACATATACGACATTTTTAAATTTTATTCTGGCTTACGCCAGCGATTTGTTCAGCTCAGGGAACAGCTTTTCACACTCAAGGCATTAACTAAACTGATGTATGACGTCACGATGGAAGATTCCCTGGTGGATATGTTATACGTGTTACATGACGTGGTCTTATGAATTTGTTGGTATATATAGAGTGATATAGTATGTAGTGATAGGGCGGTATGGAAATGGCTTATGTTTGGTGTTGTGATATACGTGCGTATGTAATATGATTTGAAACATGCGCTTGTGTATGGGAGGACGTGATGGATATTACGTTATGCAGTATGAGATGATGCATAGTGGCGTGACGTGTGCCGATTCTGTTTAATGTTAAATGCAGTGTACAGTGTTGTGTGGGGTGAGGGTACAGGGAGGAGAGAATAAGTGGTTTACCATCGGTGTGGTCTGGACGGCGTTCGACGAGGTAGCATGAATGGTATCAAGCGTCGTTCCATACTATGTTGACGGCTTAATTTTGCATAATAAATTGAATTATACGTCGTTTGGCCGTACAATGTGTCTATGCATTAAAGAATGTATATAAATAAAACAAAGAGTATTACCAGTTAAAGATGGTGTGACTTGATGTATAATGTATGTGACCGGTGGTGTGCGCGCTTTGTACAAAGTCAACTTACCCAAAGCGTTCTCCCTTGCCATGTTAATTCTTGGAACCATGATAGTTTCAGTAAATGATTCATTTTTATCACATTTCCAATAAAGCACGCGGTCATCCCCACCGAATATTCCACGGCCATGATGAGCAGCCAAGGAACTGCTGACCCTAACACTATGAGCCGACGGTACGTAAGGAACGCGGGATGGTAGAGGGAGGACGGTTTCTGTTTCAATCAAATACAAGAATTCTCCGATATCTTCGTTGATCAATAACACTGAACACTGGCGATGACCAGTTTGGAATGGCACGAAGCTTATCTCAACTTTAGAGATTCCGTTTGAATCAAGGTGAATACTATCCGTCGAACACCAGAAAGCACGGGTCATAGCAAGATTTTGGGACGCTACAAAAATAAATTAGACACAGCATAATACTTTTTTTACCGTAAATGACATCGGGCAAAATCATAGCCTCCACTAATAGACATTTCCCGCATCCTGTCCAATGCCCACGAAACAACGGATCCAAGTTGAGGCCACAGTAGACATTTTACGACGTTTACTATACATTGTTCACTCTGATCTCGACTTAGATCCATTATTTCGTGGGCATTGGACCGAATTCGGGAAAGGTTAGTTACTACGGTCGCAAAATATTAGAAACACAATAATAATAATAATAATAATAATAGTTGAATAAGGGAAACTAGGAAACTGAAATAGATTAAATATTTAAGTCCACGCCAAAATTCATTTCTTTCTTTTTCTTTTAATAAACACCGATGTTAAACAGCCATTCAGTTATCACGAAATTAGTGCTTACTACGTATGACCGCTGATGATGTCAGGAACAAGTGACAGCTGGTCGACACCGTACGACTATGGTCGACACCGTACGACTATGGCCGACACCGTACGACTATGGCCGACACCGTACGACCATGGTCGACACCGTACGACCATGGTGGACACCGTACGACCATGGTGGACACCGTACGACTATGGCCGACACCGTACGACTATGGTCGACACCGTACGACTATGGCCGACACCATACGACTATGGCCGACACCGTACGACCATGGTCGACACCGTACGACTATGGCCGACACCGTACGACTATGGCCGACACCGTACGACTATGGCCGACACCGTACGACTATGACCGACACCGTACGACTATGGTCGACACCGTACGACTATGGCCGACACCGTACGACTATGACCGACACCGTACGACTATGGCCGACACCGTACGACTATGGCCGACACCGTACGACTATGGTCGACAACGTACGACTATGGCCGACACCGTACGACTATGACCGACACCGTACGATTGTCTTATAAGATTTTCCTCCTGCAGTTTATGCTTTAGTTACTATTGTCTTCAGTACGTATTGCTACATTCACGAGTAAATAATAAGCGAAACAACAGAGGACGTTCGTCAAGCTCGTTTACTCAGAAAAACGATTTCTGAGCCCTAGACGGGAATCGAACCCGCA
>JBAHVQ010000380.1:1267738-1282662 GCA_036872915.1 Nanipora kamurai | reverse complement strand
TGACCGGTGAGACGCTCTAACCATTGAGCCACTACGACTCAGATGGTGAGCTAGGCTGCAGGTTTATCATATGTACTACCTAAGCGGTACTGTTCTGATATTTACCAAAGTCCCACATGAGCAGGCTTTCTGCTCAGTGTTTAAGTAAATAATAAGCATGGATAAGAATCTTACGAAATAATCGCATACGGGTGATTTTTACAAAAATCCCACACAACTTCGTACGTGTGATTTCAAGTGATCACATGTGAAAAAATAAATGTTTTAATTTCACCTATAGTTTTTCATATTTTAAAATTGTTCACGTGTTTATATTCGCATATAACTAATTTCATATGTTTAACACACGTATTTCACATGTAGTTTGCATAATTTTCACATGTGAAACAACTTCACATGTGACACACTCACATATCAAATCTGGCAGGCGGAATTTTAACCCTTTACCCCGCAGGTTTTCAGGAGGTCTCCCTTGACGAGTAAAATAGTTTAGCGTTAGCAAGAGTAAAATTAATAAGTTGCCATTTGGCAACAGTGCCTGGTAAAGATTAATAACAGGATGAGTGGTATGATATAGCTGTATCGTGCAGATGGACATGTTGTGTTAAAATATTTACATTTTCAAGGTAAGTAAAGTATACAGTAAAGTTTCTTTTATTTATACCAGATAACCTTATCAGCTAAACTACGCTGTTCTCCCTAGAGATCCAGTAAGGGCCGTCCCTCATGGGTCAAGAGTTACTACAGGAAGAAACCGGAGTACCCGGAGAAAATAATATTAATAATAATAATAATAATAATTAATAAGGGTATTCATTCACCCAAGGGTGTTTTTCGATGGAGCTCTGCAAAGAGTTATTTACAATACATTAAATAACTCATTGGTAGAGTCAAATTGGACAACACTCTTCTCAGATGTGACCAAGGTAACTTTAATCAGAAAACCGCACTGAACAGGAATCGCACCCCAGTCACAGAGGTGAGAGACACATGCACTACACTGTGCCACCAACACTCCCCTACAAGGATTACAAGTAAATGTTCAACATACTTAGCTGTGGGTCTTGTTTCTTCTCTGGTGCCAGTGGTAGTATTGGCTCCTTTTTTGAAGATTTTTGTTTTCTGGATTGTCTAAGTAAATGGAATTTAACAAAATTTAAGAGCGTATTTAATTTCAGAAGGAAAATAGTATTTTCAAAGAGCCTTTTTTGTCCCGTAATTCACATAGTTTTACCCATGATCGGTCTTTGACTCTATTTGTTTCTTTGATTTAGTTTTCGTCCTTTTTACTTTCGCCGAATTACTTCCAAGGTTGCCACGAGCTTCAACCAATACCACGCGAAATTTTCCGGTCACAGGAAAAGGATTCGAGACGTCCAATTCAATTTTATTTATCTCGTACAGTGGAGACTCACACTTGATTGTCGCCTGTCCCACAAAGCAAAAGAAAAATATCTTTTTTCGTATTCAGATAATATCTTTCTATACCATATACAGAAGAAATTATGTGAACAGTGATACTCCAATTAATTCCGAGATGGAATGAAGATAAACCAGCGACTGGTGAACTATGATCTATTATATGGGTTGCGAGAAAAATATAAACCATGTTGTACAGATTGGGGAACAAATTTAGCGGGCTTAAAATTCTCCAGACAGTATGGAGTTGCCTTCTGTCCAATGAGCTCTCACGTGGAACTGATAAGAAAAAAATATAACGAGAAAATCCCTCCCGCGAGGAAATTCGTGCCGACCTCAAATTTAAACCCTCTCTTGACATGAGGGTCAATATGTTCAGGTTTCCAAATTCGCAGAAAATATTCTCAGATACTCAGGCTCTTACACTATAAACGTAAAGATGATTCAATGGTTCCTGTGAATTCAAACACTTCAAGCTCTGCAGTAATTGTTTCCGTTCTGACGAACAAATAAATCCAGTTTGACTCAAGTTATCTTACCCTTGGAGTGATATTATCAATGGAAGTCCTTAAAGTAAATACCAATGTGCTTCCACAAGCTGAACCAGCACGTTTTCCAATTACGAGTAACGTAGCATTGCAAGGACGTAAGAAACGACTTTTGAACTCTACTGGAAGTTGGATCTGACCTTTTGGAGAAACCTGAAAATGTGAAGGAATCAATCAATCAATCAATCAGTCAATCAAACAATCAATGATTAATTGATTAATCAATAAATCAAACAGAAAGAAACAGCCAATGAACCAACTAATCAAACTCATCAACCAGTTATTCCATCATTCCATCCGTCCAACCATCTATCAATCAGTTGATTAACGATTCCATCAATCACTCCCCCCTTCGCTCCCGGTTCGTTCGTTCGCTTATTCACTCTATTGGGCTAGTGTGTCATTAGTTCCTTCAGCAAACTAACTCAATCAGGAGGTGCACCGTACCAAGCTACCACAAACCTGAATGGTATCTCCCATTGGTATCGCAAAATCTGCAGCATCTTGGCCACATAAAACAGCACGATAAAGCAGAAGTTTACTACTGGGGTTCTGCAGTTGAACCTAGAAGTAAAACAAGAATTTTACAGACTTTATTCAGCTTTGCAGCTCAGTTTTTGAAGAGTCAAGTTATCGGAGTTGGTACTAAAAATTTGAAACAACGAGCCCCTACCATCAAATACAGTCAAGCTGAATCTACCTCATTGACACTAAGACCTAAGAACATCTTTTAAACGGGATTTACAAAAAGTAATTTCTAACGTGTATTACTTTCCAGCTTACATGTCTCGTGATGATGGAGTGAAGACTGCCAGTAAAGTCAACTGTGGTACGAGGAATATATTGAGGTAAATGTTGATATAAATGAAGGCAGAGCAATAAAATGGACACTGGGTTTGCCTCGGTGATGTCAGTGGCCTAAAAAATAACCAAAAAGGCATAGGAGAAATGATAAGAGGACTAATATTTAGAGTTAAGTTGCGTCTCCTTTGTTGGACCTCCCTATATCTTCCCTGCCCTTCACTTCTAATTCTTTCTTTCCCTTCAATTTTCTTTCAGCATTGTTATTATTGTTCCTCCCCTTTTTTTTCCTTCCCCTTTACTTCTTCTCAATCTCTACCTTCCCTTCCTTTTTATTTCTACATTTCTGTTCTTACCACAATATCATAGTCCAGCTGAATAACTTTGAAAGCTTCAACAACTTGAACAGCATTGTGCAGGCATTGCTCGGCGGTTGTTGGGTGTAAAAAAATATCTCGCAAATGAGTAGTGACCTAAACAAACAAGATGAGAAGCCAGAGTATGATCATAAACGTCAGTTTTAAAGTATGGTTGTCGTAGAAATACCCGATGTGATTTTTACGTACAAGAAAAGGACAATGGGCAGCAAGAAGAGCAGCTAAGACCAGGCCATCCATAAAATCAAGGTCAAAATTGACTATCCATCGAGCAGACGGTAGGGATCCTGTGAGCGAACGTCAAATGAAAAAAAGGCAAAAAAGTGAGAAGAGATTGATCATGATAAATATAGGAAGGCAGTAAGTTAAAGGATGACGATCGAGTATTTGGAACGATGGAAGAAAAGGAGTGGCATGGAATGGAGTAGAATGAAAAGGAGGGCGAAACGATCAAGAGAATAGAAAGGAGAGGAAAGAAAGGAAGGGAAGGTAGGGGAAGAGAAGGCATGAAAAAGGAAGGGAAAGGGGAGGAAGGAAAGGAAAAGAAAGGGGAGGAAGGGAAGGGACGGGAGAGAAGGGAAGGGAAAAGAAGGAGAGGAAGGAAAGGGAAGAGAAAGGAGGGGAGGAGAAGGAGGTGAGAGAAGGGAAAGTAGGGGGTGAGAAGGGAAAGTAGGGGGTGGGAAGGGAGAGGAGGGTTACAAAAGTGAAGGGAGGGAAATGAATAGGAAGGGAGGATGGGAGAAAAAGAAATCATTGAGAAGAGCCAAGTGTAAACAGCGAGAACAGTATAACAAAAATTTTTTTCAGCCCATGGAGGGGTCGAAAAGAGTAATTTACCTTTAGTATTTGAGGCCCAAGTCTTTTGTTTCTGTTCTTTGTAATGATGGTTTAGCCAGGCTAATAATATTCTTTCTCCAACACTGTAAATATTACTACATAGTGGATCAGGATTTACAAACGGTGGACCAGAATCTTCAACTGGGAAAGGTAATTTCTTAAATTGATGAGGAGTTACTCGACCCAAGACAAAGACCTGTTGAGAAGAGAGTCAAGAGATGAGCATTTCTAAGCAATAAACTGTTGTTTTTGTGATTATTAGAGCTAGAATATCCGTTATTAGGTCGCACCACCAAGAAAGATGGGTGCACCATATATCTTCGCCGAATAGCTCTTCCCACCTTTAACAGTTGCAACAATAAGTCTGTCCACGCCATGCAAGATAGCCTTTCGTATTTCTCTCTCTCTTCGTTCTCGTCCTGTGACGGTACACCATGACCATGTTCTTGCTCATCTCGTTTTTCCATCATTTTCCATTCATGGTAATCAGTAAAGCTCAAGAGATCTTCAGGCTTAATATCAGCCAACAGTGCGCCTTGCGCTCTAAAAATATGAATGAAAAAAATCTTCAAGTTGAAGATATGTTTATCTATTTTTTTATCGACTAAAAATATGGTCTAGTTAATCACCAAAGTTTTAATAATAATAGCACTCTTTTTTATTGTTTCACATCAAAAAGCATTGATCCGAACACCGATATATGCACCGGACCTACCACTGTCACTGACTTAACATTGCGACTGATTATAGCTTGTAATGAGCCTAGCACAGACTTTCTTGTCATTGCTTTTTTGTCATTTTTCTACCGGCACCAAACTGGCATTAACACTGGAACTTGCCACCAACATTGAAACAAACACTACACTGGTACTGCTACCACCTTGTCCTCTGACACTGATAGTCAGATCAACACTTACACAAACACTGATACTACTTAATACTGAACACGAACTCAGTTCATGTGGGAGCTTGGTAAATCTCAGACGACTAGTGGACGTTCGTCAAGCTCCTTCTCTCAGAAAAACGATTTCTGAGCCCTAGACGGGAATTCTCGCCTGATACTGTTACGGATACTTTCACTAAAACAGTGAAACTGACTCGACATTGCTACTAGAATTGACGTTGACACTTGTACTTACACTGGCTCAAAAAATGTGTACGGACAACAGGGATGCTGACCTAACAATGATACCATTACTGAAACTGTTAAAAATAGCAAAACTTACCTTAAAAAGACGAGGAGTGCAGAATACATCCAGTGAAGTTTTCGCACTCGATCACACCGATCGGATGGCAACGAAACATTGACTGGAATTCCAGGAATGTGTCTTCCGCACATGTGAGCAACTAACTGAAAGATGCTACGAGTATCCCTCTTCACACTACCATCCAAACTCCCAGATCGACTGATATTACTGCTGTCTGTTTCCTGGAATGCGTTTTGGAAATACTTTGGAATTTTGATGGGATATGGACCTGAGGACCAAGCCTGTAAGGAAAACCATCTAAAAACACAAAAAATTGGTTTAACACCTAAATACTCCGTTCAGCATTTAAAATTGCAGTCTAATTATCAGAAACTAGAATCAAAATACCTGTCCATGCAGAGAAAGATTATTTTACATCTGTCTAAATGCGTTACTGTAACCCTTCTAAATTTACTAGGGCAGTATGAGTTGATATTTATTTCGACAAAGGTAATAAAAACTTAATGACCAAGCGGGAGGTCCTTACTAGAAAGTTATACTTCCCGCGGTCTTTCAGCACAGACCGAGATGCGAAGCATCGAGGTCTGTGTGAAAGACCAAGGGCAGTATAATCTTCCACTAACGACCGACCAGCGAGGTCATTAAGGTTTCTATTATATGGCTTGCTTCGTGATCGGTCTATTAACGTTTTTTTCGGAAACATATCAAAAGCTTGAATGTTCAAAAATTCAACCGGACAGCCTTCGTCTGAAGAGTAAATATCGCCGAGGTCGTATCTTAAATCGTTTCCGAAATTCATTTTAACGTTAGAATGTCTTTTTGTTTACACTTTCTTCATTTTTAAAGCTTTTTTGTTTTAGATAACATTCGCTTATTCCCGATAAAGACCGGTATTTACGGGTTTGTTAAGACCGCTCAGGAGCCAATCAAATTGCAGAAAAACCCGTAACAGACCGCTCGCGAAGCAAGCCATGTAATAATTTGTCGTAAAAGTCGGCCACTTATTCTTAAAATTACACTGACATTAACACTTACCCTTACACTGACACTGACACAGACACTAGCTCTGATACTGACATTTACACTTATGGTTCACTTACACTACAAGAAAGACAACAAGGTTACACGTGCATCATAGTAGAAACGCTCTACCTCTGAACTGTTTTGAGAACCTCTTTAAAAAATATCACTTCCTCAGGAGTAGCTCCTGAAATCAAATCACTGGGGTCGAAGTCATCGTCAAACTCGAGTTCTGAATGTCTCGCAATACCGTTGTGAGCTGATCCTTCAATGGAGCTGGGCGTGTCTCTCGAAGAACTAGCAGGGTTTGTGGAGTCTTCATAAGACGAGGTAGATATACCAAATGTAGTACTGGTAGCACTGGTTGAACCATAGGTTTGTGGACGATTGGGAGTGATACAAGGAAGAAGAAATGCCTCTGAAACACAACATAAATGTCAAGAGTCAAATCAGAAATTAATATTAGCCGTAAAAAGAAATGAACCTAGCATGGAAAATTAGCACGGGCTAATTTACAATCTCGCAGAATGTTAAATTGTTGAACGTTGAAGGTCTGTTTTAGTTTTGTTATCATATGCAGTCATCTTTTGATCTTATTTTTAAAAAGTACGTCCCTTTCATTTAATGTATGTCATTCACATCATCCCTTAACTTTACAAACCCTCTAGAAACTTCTTTCCCTTCTTATCACCGCTTGGACGTGGGCGAGGAGAGATATGACCCTGGGGTACAAGTTTGACCCTTATTTATATCGTTGTTAAATTCTACAATCACTACGCTCCCTTTCTTATGGCGCAGCATCCTTGTCAATACGCCATTTTCATTTTGCTTTAACTAAGCTATTGCGTTCTACACCACTCTGCTCAATCAGACCCAATGCTATCCCATCCCTACCAATCCCATTCTATCCTACCCACTCGGAGCATAAAATCTTACCCTATCCCCTCCTATCTTATTGTATCTCCCTGTATCCTTACTGTCCTTTCCCAACTCATCCTAGATCACCCCGTCCTTTACCCATCTCCTATTATCCCACTCTATTCCAAACCAACTAAACATCATTTCATCAGTTTTAATGAAGTTGTAATTGAACTCCTCTCTTTTAGAAGTCTCCTTTTAATCTCCCTTTAAGTCTTTTCACCCAAGTGAAATAATAAAAAGTCCCACAAGGACGGAGATAAGTATTAATTCTATTTCATACCAGTACTAATACTTGTATTATCATCTCCATTCACTATCGACTCTTGTTTTGGCTCACATATGATATGATAATCGCTGCGGTGCAGCGCCAAGAAAGGATAATTGGTGAACAGGCAGTTGTCCGCTGTCGCAGTAACAGGTAAATAATATCTGTCAAAGGAAAAGATAAGAACTATATCTTTTAAAACGATAAAGATGGCACAAGGTTTGATTTATCGTGAACATTGTCAAGCAAAGGTGACACATGAATTAGACGGCTGACCAAGAGGTAAAGGGTTTGTTGACCGTTACTCTATCAAAATTTGTGTCACACAGGCTCGATTAGATAAATTTCATAGGAAAGCAAAGGAGAACGCTGTCGCGTTTCTGGGAAGGTTGAGACATGAAAATTTAAATTATTAAACTATCGAAATGTTGCTGACAGTGGAAAGAAAGGTATTTTCATTAATAAACAATGCTCCAGTAACAATGAAATGATAGTAAATATGTGCTCTGTTAAACCACGCAAATGTTCATTTTATATCCAAATCGTACCGCAACCACATTGCAATGCATCCAGTGGAAATCTCATACCTTTGTTTTCCAATGGTGAAAGCTACATGTGTTGAGAAGGAAACTGGCTTCAGAGCCTTGAAGGAGAGCTTGCATGGGACATGACAGTACTCTTGGTTTAGGCCTTCACTGCAACATGGAGATATCAAGGTTCCCTTTGGGAAGAACGCCTCCAACAAACACAAGCGACTTCCGTCATTCATTTCAACTTCGGGTAATTCATACAGAATTTCATGAGATCTATGAGCAGATCATAAGAAGTGGTTAAGGCAAACGAATGGACGGAAGGTGCAGAGAGTGCGCCTGCTTGGAGGTTAAGGAGTAACAACGTAGGGCTGACAGAAGCCAGAGAAAATGAAGGAAGGAAGCAAGGAAAGGAGGAAGGGACGACGGACGAAGGAAAAATGGCTGATTTCGACATACTTTCTGTGGCCTTTTGCCAGAATTTCAAATTCAACTGTGTTCTCGATAGCGAGTGGAACAACTCTAAAATCTATTGTTTCAGGTTTAAATGTAATTTCTGGAGATAAAAGTTCCCCTTCCAATTCCAGCACACGATAGGCCTTTTGTCGGTCTTCGTTCAAGATGACGGGAATCAAAGCCCGGTAAAAACCAGGATTAGCTAAAACAAATATATGAAAAAAACAATATTATTTGTTTCATATAAAGAGCGGTGGAAACTCTTTGAATTCTGTTTAGTGGCTATCATTAGTGTTGGTGTTTGTTGTAAACCTAAATAGCAGTCAAAATTATTGAAGTTGCTAATCAATAAATTGTTTAAAACACGTGACGTTACGAAATTTTTGAGTATGAATGGTGCCTCGCAGGCCTTTTACAGCCACAGTAATAACTGCAAGGGTAAAATATTAGACGGCTACATACGAGGTGAAAACATGACTCCAAGTTGATACGTTTCCCCGCTTTCGAGCGATCCACCTGGAATCCGGCTGTTACTTGACAACTGACTGCTGGGAAACGGTGATCCTGATCTTTGTAAGAAGGCAAAGGTGTCGTTATCAAACAACGGTGAAGCCGTTGAGAGGTCTAGCGACCATTTGCATGGCTTGTTGCGGTTGTTCACTAAAAGGCAACTCTGTATTAAAAAGAGCAGAAAAACAGCTGAAGATGTCTTTATTTACACTGAATAACCCTATCAGGTACCTAAGCTGTCCTCTCTACAGGTCCAGCAAGGGCCATCCCTCATGGGTCAGTGTTACTACAGGAGGAAACAGAAGAACCTAGAGAAAACTGGCGATGCAAGGTAGAGTCAAACTGGACAACACTCTTCTCACATGTGACCAAGGTAACTTTAATCAGAAAACTGCATGGAGCCAGGAACCGAATCCTAGTCCTAGAGCTGAAAGACACGTTGACTACCAATGTACCACCAGCATCCCATTATGAATGGGCTGAGGAGAAAAAACTTTCAATACTAATTCAAAATTACAATATCGATGAATCTACGGCCGCAATCCTAGCACCCCTGAAAAGGGCCTTATAAGTAACTTTGAAACAAAAGCCTGCTTTCAAAGCAGAGAAGCAACTCTCGAATGTATCAATGCTTTCAGAGTTCAGGGTCAAAGGACTTTCATACGTTCCTTGAGCTTGATAAGTCTGAAATGATTTCCGTGCTTAGAACGGGAATCAATCTGAAACCTTCCAACAGCCCGTGACATGCTGTAACCAATGAATTGCACGGACTTAGACGGTCAGCACGCAATAGTTTCCATTTGAACTACTGGTTCGTTGTTCGTGTGAAATACCTACTAAAGATTCTTCAATTTCCGAGATATGCCGGTACTCATGAAACGTCAGTTTTTAGTACGAAAGCCCATGACCTTTCTAGGATTATCCGGAGTCACCTCGGTTGGTAAGGAACATTCTTTGTTAATCTTTACTTGATGACAGTGCACCCCATTACCCGTTCGCCTCTACTTGTAAATTTTTCGGTTTTGCTAACCTACCTGAACACGCCCTGCCCCAGATTCAATCCCCAGGTCAAAATATCCCACAGGAAGACAAAACTTGAGATGAGAGGTGGAAAGTTGAAGAGGCGGTCGTAAAGCCGTGGCAAGAATACGACGACTGGGTGTAGGCACAGAATGAGGCTCAGGTGGAGGAGTGTCCAGTTCAGGAATGGTCCAGTTGGTATTCGATGGAGACGGAGATGGCGGAATAGTTGACGGAGGAGGACTGGGTGCAATGGTATTGTTGATAGTTACAGGTAATATGAAGTTGTATGATGCTACCTAGAATGAAATATAGTGGCCACAAAACACAGCATAAACTTTCCTTTACAACATCCGTCTGATTCAAAATATCTTATATATGTGATGGGAGAATTTTACAGCCCAAGACTCCTTACGGTTTCTATGTTCACAGCATGCAATTAGTATGGTCTCCATTTATGGGCATTTCTATCTTTTAAGTAGTTGTAACTTCGGCATAAGAAGCTACAATATACTACTTACTAGCTTTCTAGTAGTTAGAGGTAGCTGGAAGGTACTATACTAATTGTATAAGAAGCATCATAAAAATGAGATATTTGTTGAGTTGTGCAATTTTGTTGAGATGGTAATAATAGTATTGGAACATCGGCATATTTTTACGATTATCACATTCATGACACATTATCTTCGGATTTCTTCGGTGATATTTTCTGAAAATTGGGGTGACGTTAGATATTCCTCTAAAGAACACAATATCAAATCATTAGGGTAGGTTGTCAAGGTAGACTTTTTGCAATAGATTTAGTGGATTTTAAGGAATTCTGTCAAAAGAAATATTTTAAAAATGAGATATGTTGTGGAGCTTACTCTATTTGTTTTTAATTATCAAGTTTAAATTCACCGAAGCAAACATTCAAAAATTTTACATTTGTATTGATGCGGTCGGTGCTGTCATGATAGAATAACGATTCGACAAGATCGCTGTCTACGCATGCGTGCCCAGCCGTATTTAGTTGCCAGACTCCTATTGAAAATTACCCTAGAGAGCCTCCTTAACTACTTGTTTATAGACTGAAGCAACGCTCGTCTTCTTCGAAAACATTACTTCATACTGATGTTAGAGTTTTCTCTATTTGTCCGGTATGGTTCGTCACTCGGAGTAACATCTAACATCATTATTCTCTACCTGAGTTCATTCTTCTACTTAAGCTAACATCACTTCAGCTGTACTTTTTTAACAACACAAAAACCCAAACGAGTTTTACGTTGTAACATATTTTTTCTAATCTCACCTCCGTTGGTTTAAATTTCAGAAGACATTCGACAACTTCAAGGCCAACGAGCGACACCATAAATAAGCCATCATTGCGCAGAATAACATCGTCTTCGAAGTTCAACAAAAAGATAGTGAATGAAATTATGAGTAAACTGGACCTACACTTTTGGATTGAAAGTACCTTCTAATTGGGGAGGTTGCAAGCCCATGTAGTTGAGACAACTCTCCCTTGTTTCCCATTATTTTATCTTAAAAGGATAAAACTCTGATTACAGTTCACGTTAATCCCATTAATGGCAGCCACAGTATATATTAAGTATTTAAAGTAAGTTTTATGCACTAGGAAAGTCAAAGAGGCTTGGTTTCGGTTAGCATAAAACGATAAATGCACTTGTTTAACAGGAAAAGTTCTGCTTTTTTAGTTAGTTTGCTTATTCATTTATTTGTAAATTTGTTTGTTTCTTTGTGTCTGTTTGTCAGTCGGTTCGTTCATGTCCTCGCACGAAAGAAATTTGGCTATAATACAGATTGCGTGTGACTGAAGGGGATTGACTTTTGAAGAAAACTACAGATAAGATGTCGCCGCGGTCACATTGAAAAAGGCCAAAATAAAAAGGATTCTCAAAATTCTTTGTTTCTCAGAAAGCGTTATCTTGAACTGAGGCTCTTATTAATCTCTTACTCATATCTATTTTGATTCTCAGAAAGCGTTATCTTGAACTGAGGCTCTTAACAATCTCTTACTCATATCTATTTTGTTTCTCAGAAAGCGTTATCTTGAACTGAGGCTCTTAACAATCTCTTACTCATATCTATTTTGTTTCTCAGAAAGCGTTATCTTGAACTGAGGCTCTTAACAATCTCTTACTCATATCTATTTTGCGGTCAAGGAACTCCAACGAGAAATCACGGTAACGTGATAAGTCAAAAACAACATTTGCTGTTGAACGAGCCTAGAAAATAGAATGAAATACAACGCTTAGATAATATTGGAAACAGAAATGAAATATGACGTAAAGAACAACATTAAGTGAGCAATAACAAACAAGTATGACGGGAAGGTATAAAGAAAAAAATTAAAATAAGAAATTCAATCCAGCGCAAAGCCGTTAATTTCTTTTTTAATCAATATTCTTCGCCGTGCAAACCGCTGAACGGATAAACTAAGGAAATCATTAGAAATATTCATTCCTACCTTATTGTGTAATTTAAATGGTACTTTTGCAGTAGCTTCACAATAAACGCCATCGAACTGAAACAGTCCCTACATCATAAAAAGACAAGACACATAAAGAAAAAGAAAGGTTTAGTATCAAATATATATTTATGGTGAAGGAAATTTTTGATTGTCAGAATGATATATTTTAAGACCCAACCAAGACCAATTGGAAAAAATGAAACTCTAAGGTTTCCGGTGGGAATCGAGCCCGCAACCCTGCCAATCTAGTACCGTGATCTGCCAACTGAGCTATGAATTCTGTATTTAACAGGTTATATGGGTGAAGTGAAGGGTATATTTGGCATATTTATCTATTGCTTGTCTATCTGATTGTCGCGGTTAAGGTCTGTCATCTCTTAAAGTTATCCGTTTATCTGTCGGAATGCGAAGACATTCAACGATGTAACTCACAAGTGATGACCAAGTCAACCACGTCCTCACGGTAGTTCATGATTACTCACCACATCAACATCAACACATGGTAATTCTACTGTTCCTCCAAGGCGTAGAGAGATTCTTTTCCAGCCCAGCACATTCACTTCGATCTCCGTGTCAAATTTGTGAACAAAGTTAGGGGTGAACTCCACCTACAGGATTGACATAAAATATACCAAGAATAAACCATCGAAGTGAGTAACAACGGGAGGGGGGTGTGTAAAATATAAGCGAAAGTAGGTGGTCAATGCAGTGCCAGATTCGGCTTGTCGGCAGACTATGGAAATTTGGGTTCTAGATACAGTAATACACTATGATGGCCTACGTTCGGTACCCCTGTATATTGAATATTATTCTGTATCTAGGTAGCCTCCGCACAAGATAACACTGTGCGCGCACTTACGCCATTTTAACCAAGTTTTGTCAGGAAATGTGAAAATACAAGTAATATACAGATTGCTGGTGCTATCGATTTCCATGCCTTAAAACCGATGTTCTTAAGTGCTGATTTCTTTTTCATTTATCCATCACTTCTTTTTTCACTATTTAGCTTGCGATTCTATTAATTAAAGCCTTTTAATGCTTGATATGTATCTAAGTTTTGTAAATCGTACCTTGATTTCTGTGGTCCCTCCCACAGGAACTACTCCTTGTTTAGGCGTCAGCAGCATTCCAGGCAAAGGTTGGGTGTTAACTATCTGAAAATGACCATAAGAATGACTTGTACTGCTAATCTGCAGGTCACAATGTGTCGTATATTAATCGCAAACATTCTATAAACACATGACACATCGAGATTTATCGATTGACGGTGCATTTCATACGAACCATTGCCAAATGCAACTTTCGTTTCCCAGCTAAGTCCCTATAGAACAATGGTTGGAGCGTTTTACCAGCAATCAAAACGATTACAGGTTCGATTGCCATCAGGGAATCGGGAAAAAGCTTTTTCGAGTAAAATAGCTCGTGAGAATGCGAACTGAAGACTTGGTTGACGATATGCAAATGTACTTTCCGTGCACTATAATTTTACCTGAAAGTAAGCATGGTTATGGCCAGTGTTCTTCAGTTGGCATGTTCTTATTGTAGTCAAATGGAGTGGAATGCAGCCCATCATAAATCTCCTCTCCATAAATGAGCACTGAGCAGCACCAAACTACAGTAAAGTAAAGTAAGCTCTCAACTTCATTAATAATTCATGAGCAAAACATAAAGGAAATCACTACCGAGACGTCGTTTGGATATCAGAGGAAGAAATTACATAAATTAAGCCAACTTTCACCTCGATTTTCTCCTCAAATAATGATTCTTTTGAGATGCAATATCATACAGTCGAAGGTCGCGTCTCATCAGATATCCAAACGCCTTGAAGTTTGTAAAATTAACCGGTTATCGTCCCGGTTTTTAACAAACTTTTCGATTTTTGGATATCCTGATGAAACACTCCTTCTCCTGTATGGTATATTATATGCAAAATTGATAGCATATTGGATAGTTAATATACTCGTTAATACCTAGATCGAAAAAAGTGGTTGTCCATAAGTATTCTTATTCCTCTATAGCTAAAACTTTAAATACACAGCTGTAATGACTCGGGAAAGTTCAACTGAGAATACTACTAAAATCTAAATGTCACAAAATCAGTAGTGCAGTATTTCCGAGAAATTGGTCTCTTATACCTGAGCTTGACACAGGAGCTTTTGTTGGTTTCCACCTTCAACGTGCAGAGCAAACTGAGTTACCCGTGGAGAACCAAAAGACGGGTAAAATACCACTTCACAATTCAGAGATGAGAATGCATCCACCGTCCCTGAAATATGCAGTCCATCAAATGTTAGGACACCATCGGGTTTAAGATAAGATACTAGGAGGATATAGGAGTATTACTTTTACCTTTGGCTGGCCGAATCGAGAAGGAAGTACCATCTTTACAGTTCAATGTCTTCCATGTAAAATCTGCAGCACAGTTTCGTTTATTTTTTATTGCTACGACGCCTCGAAAGCCTTAAATAAATAAATAAATAAATAAATAAATAAATAAATAAATAAATAAATAAATAGAGCTTAACTGTTCCTTCACGAA
>JBAHVQ010000380.1:1257350-1267638 GCA_036872915.1 Nanipora kamurai | reverse complement strand
TAAATAAATAAATAAATAAATAAATAAATAAATAAATAAATAAATAAATAAATAGAGCTTAACTGTTCCTTCACGAAGTGACAAGGCTCTTACCAAGACGATACCCTACAATTATTTAAGTTGACTATTTTATCATTTTTACCTGACTCAGCGGCCATGTTTGTCGCTGGCTTTAGCATTATTTTATCACGCGATAATTCTAAAGCGACGGCGACAACTTGAGCTGTAGCTACCAAGTGAAATTGGTGTTGGTCGTTTATGGTGTAATCAATACTCCTGTAAACGTAATGACAGGTAATAATAATGCTATACGTTGTCGTTCGTCTTTCACTTTACTTCATTTTGTTTCACTTATGTTGACTTTACTTCGTTTCATGTGCCCGAAATTCACTACACCCTACTCCACTTGATCTAATTTCGGTCCACTACACTTCACTTATTTTACTTAACTTCAAGTCACGTCCAATGTATCTACTTCACCTCACTTCTTCAATTCACTACACTTCACTTCAATTCACTTCAGTTCACTTCAATTCACTTCAGTTCACTTCAATTCACTTCATTCACTTCAATTCATTTCACTCTACTTTACTTCACTTCACTGTACTTTACTACACCTTCACTTCACTTGACTTCACTTTACTACACTTTCACTTCACTTGAGTTCTCTTCACTTTACTACACTTTCACTTCACTTCACCTTCACTTGACTTGACTTCACTTTACTACACTTTCACTTCACTTCACTTTACTTCACTTGACTTCACGTCACTTCACTGTACCACACCTTCACCCGGAAATATAATAAAGGAGATTGAATTGTGAATATTGATCATATTTCCACGCAATTTTTCTTAAACCATACCTCTCAAATATTCCCTTTGAGTTTGACTCGAACAGAAGATTTATTTTAGCAACGGAATGAGGTGGAATGACTTGTGATAATGGTGAAGACTGGCGAAGCTCACGGCAGTCAATCTAAACAAATATTTACTGGAATTTACTAAAAAATTAAGCAACGGATTTATAATACATTTAAGTCATTATCTGCGACATGAACATTGTACCAACCTTGACAACAATGTGAATGTGCTGATCCAAGTTGTTCCCAACGGTGAGATATTTCGTTTTCACCGAGCGCTGGCAAACTTCCCCAAAATCAATTAAAGCCGAGCCTAAGAGGAAACCGGTTTGTCATTGACAAATAACTAGTTATGGTAATAAATTGCAGTTTTTCTCATTGCGTCTTTTCATGTTATTCCTTTTCTCCACTTGCCAAAAATATTAAGTTCAGGAACTTACCTATTTCAATTTTTCTTATCTCTTGAGGACTCAAAGTCTTACTGCAGTCCATTTTCTCAATGTCGGTAAGAGGAATCGCGTTAAGCCCTTCAATTACCTACAATTAAAGTTAAGTTTTTTGGTCGCTTACTAAGTATTAACATCTTAATATGCCAGAGGTGCAGGTACATAGTGAGAAAAAACTGTGGGTACATTTTGATTACCTCATCAAAAGGTCACAACTGAACAAACGCTCAGTTGGTAAATTGGTAAACAGTTGGTTAATTCGACAGAGCTTTGAAATTTCACAGCCAACACAAACCATTATTAAAATAACAAGAATCTCAAAATTTTCTTCTATACTACGTCTGAAGTATATAGCTTATCTAAGTAAGATACTTCAATCAAATCATTCAAAGAATGAAATGTGAGAGTCGTATCGGGTGGCATGGGGCTTTAAAGTTTTAATAATTTAGAGTACTTACGTTCCTTGCTGTTGTTAGGGCCTTCGTGCTCAATAACCTGTTACTAGCAATCGTCAATTCATTTTCGACTAAGAACGAATAAAATTCATTTCATATCTATGATATTTTTAAGAACATTTTATTACGTAAGTAAGCAATTTCCAAGAACAATTAATTTGATATTTTGTTTCTCATCATCTACCTTTCTCTGTGAAATTTACTTCTTTCGTAGATAGTTTAGGAGGTTTTAATCCATGAGCTGGTTTAATTCCAAGATTCTTATCATCCTCCAACCTTTCCAACTCCCTAATAATGAAATGAAAAAATCATATTGAATTAGATCGGGGTTTTTGTGGCTAGTTCCCTAGCTCTAAGCACTTCCGTTGACCGAAAATTGTTCGGATTACCCAAATCGTCCTTCAAAGAGCTTACTTTCTATTTTTACAACTGTCAACGTATATTGCTGATGTATCCAGAAATACCAAAAGAATCAGTTTTATTCCGGTGTGATTATTGTAGGAACTAACAATTATTCGTTACTTGAGGTTTCTGTTTTTCACTCGGTCTAATTTCAACAGGTGTAGCTACTCAGTTTTAAGAGCTCTCAAAAATAAGCGTTGAGGCGGAGTGATGGCTACTATCAGTTTACGTATTAAATATTCTCAGAGCTTAGGCTGTGATGGAGTAATTGAATTGAATTCCCTTTGAAGTATTGGAAGGATGAAACTAAATACCTTTTCTTGGTCTTCAGCTCTCTCAATGCCCGTGAGTCACGAATGTAGTCCAGATACAGTAGTTTGTGCTCCTGCCTTCGTCTCTCTTCTTCGTTGGTGAAAGCAAAATCTGGATCGATGTACGAGTACCTTTCAATGCCTGTAAATTTTGTCCTGAAATAACAATTGTAAAAAAAAATAAATCTATAAAATAGAAACATACGAGCATGTATGTGAGCGAACGTATATAAAAATACGAAATAGCTGTACTAATAATATCTGGATAAGTTTGCTGGTTTGTCTGTTGTCTCTATTATTTATTAAATTTATTTATTTGATAATTAATAACTTACTTATTTCCTTTGTTTCTTGTTCTTTCTGTCCATTTTGTCTATTTGTCTTAGCCTTGTCCGTCGGTCGGTCGGTCCGTCCGTCCATCGGTCCGTCCGTCCTTCTGTCGGTCCATCCATCGATCAGTCCGTCAGTCCGTTCAAGGGCCAGCCCGTCAGTCTGTGCGTCCATCAGTCTATCCACTCGTCAGTCCGTCTGTCCTCCAGTCGCCCGTTCGCCAGTCCACCAATTAGCCAGTACGTCGATCTATCACCCTGCTTACCTGTCTTCTTGTCTGTCTGTCCGTCCATGAGTCCCTCTGTCCGTCGGTCTGTCTCTCCGTCCGTCCATCCATCAATACATTCATTTATCTATCCGTCAGTACGTACGACAGCTTGTCTGTCTGTTGGTCTGTATTCCTGTGCATCCGCCCGTTTGTACCTCATGAAACCATATTATATACATGTATGCCCAGTCTTTCTTTGATTTTCAGCGTAGGAATTATCCGTGATTAACTTCAGCAAGCGTTGAAAAGATTTTAAGACAAATGCTGCATCGCAAATCTGTCACAAACTTACCTAATTTTCAAACTCCTGTCAGCCGGTCTTATACTGGTCGCTCTGTCATTTGGTTCGGCAAATAGCAAGTTGTCAGATTTGGGTCTTCTGGTAACGCTGATATCGCCGTTTGTAATTCTTGGAGAACTTACTTGATCAAACGTACGAGAAGACGATAGCGCGTTAACGGAACGCAGTTGACTGTCTCCACCTTTTGACTTATGACGGGGGCACAGTCCTTGCAGCTGTACATCGAAAGAGTGGATTACCACTTGTTTGTAGTTGACAGCTGTTAGATAACTGGAATTACTTAGTGTTCTGGTAGGATCCAGTATTGTCCCTAATAAGTTTACAGTCAATTTTGGATTAAAATTTCCCATCTGATTTGGTTTGAAGGAGATCATTACGTCGGCAGATTGAGTGGGTTTTAGAAAACCGTTGAGAGGTTTTGGATGAAAATGAGCAACTGGGTTGATGGCAAAGATGATTGGTAACAACGACGAGTTGTTGGCGATGGAGCACAGCGCGTCTACGTGTTCTCCAACGACACATTCACCAAAAAGTAACTTTGCACCAGGAGAAATTGAAACGTCGACTGGAATTGCGGTCGCTGAGATTGCAATTTCTAGTTTACATCCTGGAAATCACAATTAAGACAAATTAAAAAGAAAATGGAAACAGAGTAACAGACTGACTTGCAAAGAAAACTGACAAACAAATTGATCGACAAACCCATAAACCGACTGACGGACCAGCTGACTAGACAACAGATGCATCGACCACCCGGCCGTCTAACAAAAAAAAACAACCAAAACTGATCGACCATGTGACTGATCAACCAACCAATCCTCACAGCTGAATACCCGAGCGTCCAACCGACTAATAAACCGACTGTGACTGACAAGCGGAATTACCAATAGATCGACCAACTGTCCAACCGTTCGACTGACTGACCGACCGAACCAACATATAAAGACGAACCGAAAGAAAAATTGACAGTTGTTGGATCAGTCAAAGGAATTCTGGATTGTTCGTTTGTTTGTTGGTCGATAGGTGTGCCTGTCGGTTTGTTGATCACTGGGTTGGTTCAGCGGTTGGTCGGTTTCCTAATGTTTTCAATTGCATGGTTGGTTAATTATTCGCGTGTTCATTACGTTGGTCGGTTTTATGATTGGTTAGTTATTCATCGGTTGTTCGTCAGTCGATCCATTTGGACCAAGTGATCGTTTGCACGACCTACATACAAACTAACACCCCTAGTGGCTGACCGCAAAAAAACAGCGAATCTTTATCGGATACCGCGGTCAGGCCACGTAAACATTTATGGACTATGAGTGTCCTACATACGAAAGACACCCGCAATATTTTAGCAAATCTTAAACAAATTGGTAGTTGTAGTTGATGCGAAGTACATCTTTTTGTTTTTTTATACATAAGTATTTTACAAAATTATTATAAGATAATGCATTGTCACCATAATGTACATCTCGTTATCCATTATATTATCTGTGGGGCGTGGCCCCTGTTTATGGCATTCTGTAAGACACAGGACACTCACAACTTTCAAAACCTTCCATAGCCCCAGCTAAACATAGTGATTTAAGAAATGTGTACTGTAGTTAGTAATACATATTTCAAAAGGCCAGGCAACAAATTTGGCAGACTTGGAGCATGTTCTCAACCTAAAAAGTTTAACATTTGGAAGCTGCCACTTCTCAAATTACCCTTAAGAAGTCTAACTTAGAGTGACACTAGTACCTTGTTTTAATGTTCCTTCTTCATCCTTGTTAATACTTCCAACAGCTTCAATGTGCATAAACAAAGCATAATCCTTCCTGGGTGCATTAGCTTCAGTACTTTTCCATCCCAAGTTCGATTTTCTAAATCTTGGACTGAACTTAAAGTAAATTAAACCTGTTTCTCCAGGTCCTAGTTGCCCTTGGTTTGGGAACACAGTAATCAAAGAAGATAAGTCTTCTCCATCCTCACCATCTTCTGAAAAAGATCTTGCTTGAGATGCCATAAATGTAGAGGCATCCTTTGTCAAATCTATGCCCTTGAGGTTAAAAAAGAAAGTTGGCAAGGGTCACTAGAACGATTTGGGTCATTTTTACAAATTTTTGTTTTTGCCATAGTAAGTCTTCACTATATATGGTAATAGGGACATCTGTGGCCAATAACCTTCAAATCAACCTCACCAGGAAAGAAAGGGATAAAGGTTACAATTAACCAACACCAATGTGATGTGTATTCAATGAGGAACAAGCCATTAAGTACATAAATGTTACTCTGAGAAACCTTTGGGAGTACACTGATGTAGGATTACTACCCTTTGGCCTAACTGCTGGAGTTCTCTTCTCAAATTAAAGTCTGAAAGTTTACATTCTACATCATCATGAGACTTACAGTAGGGAAGAAACATAAGCAGAAAGAATAAGAACACTACAAATAGGGTGCTATCCTGATAAAAGCCTGAGTGTTACTGTATATTTTACAAAGAAATTTTGGTGTCCCAAGACTAGCAAAAATTGATTCAAGAAATCTGATAAGCCCAGTGCAGCATCCTGATGGACCAGGAAAAAAATTTAAACTTATGAATTAAAATTGAGGATATCAGCCAAACTGAAGATTCAGTTGAATTTGAAATCCTCGTATCACCTTGAATTACAATAGTTTTTTAAAACAATCTGATATGTACCCTGGTGTCAGTCAAAGGAAATCCACAAGAAAATGTTGGGTGGACCACCAAAAATTGATTAGGGCAACCAGATTTCAGGAGTAGATAGTGGTACTTGGGCCAGCAGGCAAGCTTGACCTTTCCTGTATTCTGGCCAGTTGTCCTGGTTACATTCCCTATAATTCCGTTTGCTTGTATTGTATTTTCTCAAAACTTACCAATTCCTGGCCTTCCCCTCCTTCATCGAGAATAACAACATAACTGATCAAGTCAGGTCCATTGTTGTGAAGCAAGAATGACTGTATTTGATCTGTCCCATAGAATGTGGGACCAAATTTTACAAATTTAACTTCTGTATCGCTCTGCATATCCAAAAGCTGCAAATTTCTTTCAACCACATTTCCAAGAATCTCAGTAAAGGTGTTTTCTTGCCCTTCAAGTTTTATGCTAAATAATAAAATTTGACAGGTAAATTATGGCTAAAGTAATTAACACAAACTGTATCCAGTAAATTAATCATTAATAACACACCATAAATATCATCAAATATAATATATAATTGATAATAATAATTATTCAATGTTAAAAATTATTGTAATTAACCACCACATATTCTATATTACAATGTTGTCAGCTGTTACATACTTAACAACTTCTTTCAGCTTCCCACAAGTTTTACTAATGAACTCCACCTTAAAGAATGAATTCAATATTAATTACAAAAATAATTCATTCAAATTCATTTACAATATGAGATTACTTTACAATATAATGCAATGTTATACATTTAGTAACAATTCACCTTAATTTTATGAGATGTTTCTGGCTCAACTATTCCAGATGTTGGTGTTATAGTAATGGGCTGTTTTCCATTGTATTTGATTTTAAATTCTCCAGATTTACTGCCATAATTATCAATGCTAAAATAACCAATAAGGACCTTTCCATCGGCCACAGTAGAACCAAAGTCAACAGGACCACATACTTCCAGTTGTGGTGAGGGACTAAATCTGTAATATAATAAAATAAAACAAGGTAATTCTGAGTCATGATATGAATGAGATCCTGAATAAATTGGCCATTCAGAGTTAGTAGTATACAAATCAAGTTCTATTTTTATGGAATGTAATCTCTCTTAATGATATTTTGAGATTACTAGGTATTGGAGAAATGATCTCCAACTTGCACCTTATGGTGTTTCTTGATTTAAAGGGCTGCAATAGACCATGAAGAAATCATATGATTTATACTGGCCCATATACATAATAAGATTTCTTCATGGTCTGATCTGGTTCCAGTGAATAGATCCCAGCAGCATAACCATGGCTAGCCCCGAAAAATTAAGCTGGAGGGGTCTAAGCCCAAATTTTGGGACCCTCAAGTGAATTCACCATTTCAATACTTACCAGTAGGACATATGCATACTTTTTAAACTAATTGCAACAGTCAATGAAGCGTAAAATGAATTCTTTGATGTGAAAAGTGCAGTTGAATGTTAATCTGTGTCTTGCAAATATTTTGGAATCTGGGAGGTGTAACTGAAAAAGTTGTTTTGTTGTATTAGCATTATTATTGGAATTTTCTGACCTCTGTGGACTAGAACAGATGAAATGTTACTTGGGGGCATCACAACTCCCACAAACCCTTCAGCACAGATGTGATGTCAACATAAAATATTACTTTTCTGGACTCAATCCATAACTTACGCTATTAACGGAATCTCGACGATGTCATTGTCAACCAATAATATTGCTCTGTCTTGGTGGTCCTCAGCTTTTTCAGTGTAATATTCCACA
Source organism: Nanipora kamurai (assembly GCA_036872915.1). Classification (NCBI taxonomy): domain Eukaryota; kingdom Metazoa; phylum Cnidaria; class Anthozoa; order Scleralcyonacea; family Helioporidae; genus Nanipora; species Nanipora kamurai. The sequence continues at coordinate 1,259,820 of JBAHVQ010000380.1, read as the reverse complement.
AGTGCTGTAACATCCAGACCAGGGGCAATTGGTTTGTCAGGATTCTTAACTTTGATAGAGAAAAACTACAAAAAGAGACAAGTTGGTGATTACAGCAACAATTTATGTCCATGTACAAAACAGATTTGCCTGAATGAAATATGGTGAGGTTTCTTGCCATGTCATGCTTTGCTATTAATGTGCCAACCTGAAATTCATTGGCTAGTGAAATAAAGTAGTCTGTGGTATTTTCATTACATGGCTATTATTAGCACACTGGCATGAGAACTTGAGTTTCTAACAAAAAACTTCACTATATACCTGAGAATACATGGGAGCATCCAACTAAACATTGACACAAGTAGTTAAGGGGAAAATGCAAAGTATGGGTAGTAATATACAAAAATATGTTATGGTTATTATATCACGATCACATATCAATGATAGAAAAATTTATTAAAATTTGTCCAACTTACTTTTGAACTGTTCTTAAAATTAACACCCCTAAGTAAGTTTACCTGGGAATCTGGTGCATGGAATCTCACTGACTTGGATAATTTGCTCAAATTCTGAACTTTGAGGTTCATTTGGTGAACAACACCAGCTTCTGCATCATGAAACTGAACAACGGCTGGCAAAATCCGTACTCCAGCTACAGTTCCTTCCATATCTAAAAACCCCTTCTCAGCACAAAAGGTTATGCATCCACGTTTATTTGAAATGTACAGCTACTCATCCGCACGGTTGTTTTCGGTATTTTTGGTCAATCACCTTCAACTATCTTTGAAGTTGGTTTCCCAGCAACGAGTGGCGTAAACGCTGCATAGATTTACTCGAGGAGGCGTGAGGTTAGCGCGAGATTCTCTCGCGATGTAGGGGGGTGTTTTTGTATTTGTTCATATTGCCAAATTTGAAGTAGTCAAAATTGTTTGTCATTTGACGTCTAGCGATCGTTGTTTTTAACTGTGTATTGTTTTTTTGAAGTAAAAATGGAGGAAACGATACCTACGGAAACAAAAGAGCTTATTGATGAGTTAAAGTTAAAATCTGCCGCAGCAGTGATCAACCAAGAAGAAAACAAGGATGAAAATAATTCAGAGAAAGTTTACAAAGACCCCAATGATGGTACTGAATATGAATGGGATGAGGAAAAAAGGGCATGGTTTCCTAAGGTGTAGTGAAATAAAAACTAAATCGAGAGAATAAATCGAGTTTTCATGATGAAAGGGTGATTAAAGATTATTATACACGAATTGTATTTGTATAGTACTTCTTTTTAGATTGACGAAGATTTTATTGCAATGTATCAGATGAACTATGGTGTTGGTCCCACAGAGCCAGCTACCACTGAGGAGAAAGATGATGTTAATACTGCAGCTGAAAATACCAGCGCCCAGTTTCCAGCAGATGATGCTAAGGTGTGCAGAGAGTGAATATAAAATGAGGTTGCATTAATGCAATTACTACGTCAACAAACATTATTCATATAACTATGAATCATGTTTATTAAAATTTATTACTATACTCATTATTATGATAGAGTTTAGCCATTGTAATTGTGATTAGAATTGTTGATTACTTAGATATGACTATAATTTAACTAATAATTAGTATCATTTTAAATTAGATCATCATCAATTTCATGATTATCTTGACCAAAAAGTACCATATAGCATTATATCTCATAAAGAAACTAGAAGCTTGTTATGCAGGTCTATTTGGAATAACCTAATCAATAAGTGCAAGCTGATGAATTTTGTACAGTACCTTTTTTGCATTACCCTCTTCAGAATAAATTTGATAATTATTATTATTGATCTTATTGTTGATATTTTTATTGTTATTGTAATTTTGTTATTAATAAAAAAAATTGCCACTGCATATTAATTTTCTACAGAAGATTAGATTTCTACCTGGCTTCTTTCATTGACACTTTACAATATTCTCTTTTGTATTAATATGTCATATTATATAGATTATTTTGTTGTAAACACATAATATAAATATTCCTCTGACCTCCTTAATTTTTAATTTGACCAGGTCAACCCAGAAACTGAAGTAAACACTGGGCAGAAAAGAAAAGCCAAGGAACCTCCAGGTAAGACTACAAGCATGTGGAATAAGTGCATTGAAATGATAAATGGTTTGAACCTGGAAGAATTGTTAGATGTTTGTAGAAGTTGATTGTCCAGATTAGTGTACTCTTGAGAAAGACTGTTGGTGCAAGTCACTTCCATCACATTCTGTATTGAAATAGTTAATTTCTCTTATTTTTTATTGTAGCATGGTTTGAAATGGATGAAAGTAAAAATACAAATGTTTATGTCAGTGGTAATTATTATATAAGTATTAAGTACAGTAAGTTATTGATGGTGTTGGATATGCAACAACAACACCTTGCTGCATGTTCACACCATTGTTTTTTAATGCTTTAAATTTTACAAATACTATTTACTTTTCTGTTTCATTTTCCCTAAATGTAATGTAAAAA
>JBAHVQ010000380.1:1227697-1256736 GCA_036872915.1 Nanipora kamurai | reverse complement strand
CATTGTTTTTTAATGCTTTAAATTTTACAAATACTATTTACTTTTCTGTTTCATTTTCCCTAAATGTAATGTAAAAACCAGAAACAATACATCATCTTATTATCTGGACTATTTTATAAGGTTTGCCAACTAATACTACTGATGAAGAGTTTATTGAACTGATGAGTAAATATGGAATTATTATGGAGGACTCTGATTCAAGTTAGTTAAAATCTAATCATTCATTAATAATTTAAAATGATAAAGGTATGAAAACATTAGGATGAAAGTGGTTGATATATCAAAAATCACCTCTTCAGTGCAGTCTATGATTAAGATTTAGGGCTTTTCTAAAACACTGGTTTCTTGAAATTTCTTGTCTTTGAGATCTTTATGTATTTTTGTTTTTATTTGCTTTTTAAACAACATTTTGATAAATTTTCAATTGATAAAATATTGAATTAGCCTGAAGGGCAAAATCCAATGGAATTACAGGTGCAAACTGCATAACCAGTGCTTTAAATTACAGATGAAAATAGTTTGCTACTACATAAGGGTCCAGCAACAAGATGTACATTTGAAGTAATGACTTTTTGTTCAACCCATTTAGGAAAATTGAAAGTAAAACTGTACAGAGATAAGGATGGCAATCTCAAAGGAGATGGGAGATGTTGTTACCTCAAAGTAAATTCACTACAGTATTGATTCTTTATTGTAAATTTCATTAATATTTATTTAGTAGTTACTGGCACAATACTTATTGATATTTATGAAGATAATCCTAAGTATTTCTAGATTGCCATGCAGATTACAAGCATGTTTATACTGCAGGGCAGTTGGTGACACATCATGTACTATATTGATATAGCTACATAACTGTAGTTTTGGATGGGAAGTACAATAAATTCATGTTGGGTTTTATTAGAGTTTTAAACCTCCACCAAAAGTATGCATTTCTTCAGTCATTATTTTTTAAATGTATGTATTTCCATCTGATCTTTGTCCTTTTCCTGCAAGGCTACATTATTTCTTTTGCTCTTTCTCATGTACTTTTTTGATCCTTTACTTTTATAAGACTGCTTTTTCTCTCATTGGATATTGTATTTGCATGAAAAATTCTTTCATTGTTATCTTAGGTTGAGAGTGTGGAATTGGCTTTGAAACTATTGGATGAGTCTGATTTTAAAGGAAGTCGCATTAAAGTGGAAAAGGTAACAATGGCATAATAATGCTCTGGGATATGAAATAAATGAACAGAATTTGTACAAAGACTCATACATGTTACAAAATTTGTGATTGATTTTAAGCAAGCTTTACTTTCTGCATTTTAACAGTGACAAGTTTTTGAAACTTTTCAAATTAAAATTGTGAAAGATATTTGCTTTATATTAGGCACATTTTGAAATGAAAGGGGAATTTAATCCTTCATTAAAGCCAAAAAAGAAAAGAAAAAAGAAGAATAAAAAAGGAAAAGGACAGGAAAAGTATGTACTGTGTTAGTATGAATGTTTTGTTTCAAAAAATTTATGATTTACTTATACTATTAAATATATGTCATTCCAGGTTGCTGGACTGGGTTGATCGGGAAGAAAAGGCATCCAAACTTGACAGGATTGTCATTATAAAGAACATGTTTGATCCCCTTGATTTTGAAGTAGGCCTGCTGTTATTGCACATTATAATACAAAAAAGTATCCTTGCATTTGTATTTACTTCAACAATTGGTTCAGTATACCATTTAACTGGCTGGAGAATTGAAGTAAACTATGTTACACAATACATCTTCATTTTACCTGTAGAAAGACCCAACTGTGCTGATAGATCTTAAAGATGACATTAGAAAAGAGTGTGAAAAATATGGTATGGTCAAAAAAGTAATAGTTTTTGATGTAAGTTTATGCTCTTGTTTATCTGCTTTTTTGCCAACAATGTATCTAAATTTATGTAAAATTTACGATGAAACAAACTTTACATTTAGAGGCATCCTGATGGTGTTGTATCTGTTGGATTTGGTGAGGCTGAATCTTCTGAGGAATGTTTGCAAGTAAGTGGTTTTGCTGATAGTTTGGTGCTTCAGTTTTCCATCTTCTTTATTTGTCCAACCATCTTCCTCCCACTGTCCTTTCCATTGTTATTTCTATCTTTCTATGTCTTGTTCTTATTTAGTAAATCAAACCAATCATATAATTCCTACTGATGCTCCTATTTATTCACTAAATCTGTTTTTTCCATCTAGGTCTTACTTTATCCTTGCACACTTTGGTATTCAATTCACGTCTTTATCAAATTCGTATCCTGTCCTCATGTTTATTTCTTCGTTTATTGATTGAACTCTCAAACTTTTCATGTATTCTCTATAAATGTCTTCATGAGTATCTTGTTACCTTGATTTTCTACTTACAACCTTTTCTTCTATTCAGTTACAAATCTGTTTATAACTTCCCATCCCATTCAAACCTACTGTACCCTTGTCTTCAGTACTTACTTCAGTACCACCAAATTATTTACGTGTATATACGATCCTGTCTTTTGACTTTTTTCTTAACACAATTACTTTTACTCACATGTTAACATCTCCCACTTGCCATTTTGCCTTTTATTCCTTATTTCGTTATGCATACTTCAGCTTCCATATTCGTTTCTTAGTTTTTTCGTTCATTCTTTGCTGTTTTGAAGGCGATGAATGGCCGTTGGTTTGCCGGGAGGAGGTTGGTGGCTGAAAGATGGGACGGTGTTACGAAGTACGACATCGACGAAACTGAGGAAGAAAAGGAAGCGAGATTGAAAAAATGGGAAGAATATCTTGAACGAAACGAAGATAAAGACTAGAGACCACGTCTACCCTTCCGAAGAAATTATCGATTTTCGTTTTACTCAGGTTACTAAAAACAAAGTGCTGCACCTAAAGTGAATGAATGATGTGGTGAGGTTTCAATACTCAATATTGATGAAAATCTTGCTGCTGGTTAGCTGGCATTAGAGGTACTGTGGATCAGCCTGTCGTTGGAACATATGATCAAGTCACGCTCAGTTTTCTGGCGGTTCACCAGTATATCGTTCCTGGACATTGTTCATCTATCTGTCTATATCGGAACTGCATTTCGAGATACGCATGCTTCATAGAGAAGCCAGGTCAAAGGACAAAGATGCTTATTTTTACTTGCTGGTGACAATTCTTTCTTCATAATTTTTTTCAGTGGCTATTTAGAAACCACAAACAAGAGTGGTTTCCTGTAACTTGGATAAACGTGGACAATTACGATCTTAAATACCAACAGTCCTCTATCGAAACGAGAAAAAATCATCAAATACAACTACTAATTGTCAAAAAAAGTGAACTATGATTAAATTTTCCGTTGGTCAGGTTAGTCGTCGACTACAAGATTCGAAGATTTTATATATCGACAGCCATCGAGCTTTTCTTTTGTCAGTTTTTAAGAACTAAAATTTTTGCACTTTGTCATCGATAACTAATTTGACAGAAAGCAAATTTTCTAGTCGATCCCATTTTTGTTTTCGATATCTTGTAGTAGTGGTGGACGGCTGGTTTTCTTGTCGGTAGAGGTCTTAAGATATTTAAGAAATCAAGGATTGAAAGACTGGAAAGCTTGAGTAAGTTAAAATAGTAAGTAGGTCAGGCACGAAAACTTGAATTTCATCATTGAAAAAAAAATTAAAACATTGGAGTGCTGAAGCAAGATAGAACGATTATGATGTCAGATGCTAAAACTTGACTCTCATCTTTGAGAGAGTTTATACTATTATCTATGTACTTTAAGCTCATTTAATCAGTGCGTGAGTCAGCGTGAACCTTAACTACACATCTTGTTGACAAGCTGTGAGATTTATACACGTGTAGCACATTTTGACCTCCGAAAATTGACATTGCCTTGAGAACGTCAAAATCCTCTCATTGTCCATTGATCATCACCTCATGTAACCCGAACGACGGCATTGAGGTTACTCTATTCTCGAGATTTCATGTTGTATATTATTTTTTGTTGTGGATAGAAATTGCATTTAAAGTTAAATAGCTTAAATGCAACTTGTGTGTGACTCATGGTTCATTTCAATGGCAAAATTCAAGTTAGTTGTGTCAGACTGACCGTTCGTGGTAATTTTGTTCACAAGCAATTTAAGTACTGGGGTGTGCAACGCAAATGTTGTCGGTAGGAATATACTGCCCCCGAAGAGAAAATGTTAATGACTTTTCTTTAATGTTAAAACTTTCCTCAGTCTCCGATGATGTCGGAAACCACGAAAGCTCAGACTTCTAAATTAAATAACATGAACACTTTTGGCCTCATTTAATTTTCAAGTTTTCAACGTTTTTCTTATTCTTTTTTGAATAGAAATTATTGAAACTATTGACTTTTTTAACCTGCTAGATAGCTCCTTACTTTATGTTCTGTACTATGCAACGGAAAGTCAAAAAGAACTGGAATAGTTGTGAATTTGCAGTAACGGTACATAACATTTTCATGAAAGTGTAAATAGGGAATGTTACAACTTTGAAGTAAACTATCTTAACTTTAACACTTGAAAGAGAAGAAAATATTAGAAGTTGTTGTGGCATACGTCGCTAACGAGTACCGTGCTCAAACGAATGGAATGTGGAGCCGTAACATGTTTAGAATACGATTTGCTTAGAGTTACATATATACAAGATGCCTGTATTAAACGCGTTAGGAAAATTCCAGTGAAAATATCCTTGGCCGAGACGTGTGGTGAGTCTTCTGAGATTTTGGTGGATGAAGGAAGTTCCTTCAAAGATTGCATTAATAGATCGCTTATTCAGATCAAATGTGCTGAAGAAAGGTTTGGGGGCGTATCGCCACTGTTTCAGGGAAGCTGAATAGTTTTTTCTACTAATGTTTGGCAGTACATCCATATTTGTACAGTTTGATCAGCATTATAATGCTCTGAACGGCCTTATGTGCGTTTAAGATATTTTAAATATGGTATTTTCCTACCTAATTCCTTTGGGAAACTCTCCTTTGAGACCTTGTCGTCAATCAAACTTCAAAACCCACGTGGATGATGTGCCTAGTTAACAATACGAATGAAAAGACAACGATCGACCTTTCTACACACAAGAACGATTTTGATTGATCATACAGAGAAAAAATGTAAACGGTGTTTGAGCAGGTATTTGATGATTAAGTCGTTGAATCTGGTCTGTTCCCCGTGGAGATGATGGCCGAGGAAGGAACGCATGAAATGACCTTTGGGATAGGATACAATTGTGAAGATTTGGTTGATAAAATCTTGGCAGATCAAGAGGAAAGTTGCCCAGGTTTTGTAAGCTGTTTGGAAGAGGAGTCAGCGGAGCCGGTGGATAGTTGTTCCATAGAAACTGTTAGCAACACATGCAGAATTTATAAATATTATTCCGAGGAAACTATTGTAGCAGTTCAAAGACATTTTACTCGTTCGCTTCAAGAAGGTTTAAGAAAATTAATGAATTCTAAAATGGTAGAAAGCGAAATTCCATTGAATGCATCAGGTTAGCTGTTACGAACACTGTATTGTGCATTTAGTTGTTGTTGTATTCACGTTGTGCAAGTTTAACTTTTCAACTTAGGCATTTCATCTTGAACTATTAACGATCGTCCTTCAATGAAGAAGGAAATAAATTTTCAGTTGCTTACATCACGCAGGTCATAACTAATGAGAAAATTCGCACACAATTCGTTGTGGCAGAAGGTCCTTTACCTGGTCCAATATTAATTAAAAATTCAATCGATATAACTAAAGTATAACTAACTGTAACCTTGACAATTTACACATGCTGAACGCACAACTTCTTAGCTTGCCCTTAGTGCTCTTTTACTTGAACACCGCTGATGCTGCTGGCTTTGTCTGCAGTGCCCTAGAAAAAGATAATGACATTTTAGATTGTTGCAATCTAGGTAAATTGTGTCGACAGAGTCAGGGGTTAAAATAACAGGGATGTTCTATATAAGATCCAAGAATCACTCGTATGTATATGACACTCAGTCATTTGGTTGCAAGCCATGGTTTTGTATATACAAGGCCATATCGAGAGGGAATGTGGGATGGAATATCGTGCACGCGAAATTTAAGCCCGTCGCGCACCAGCCGATTTTTTGTCGGGACAATAAGGTTTCACTCCAACAAACTATCGGCCACGGCCGCACACAAGCCGATCAAGCCCGACAAACCGACGATAAATCGAACATGTTTGATTTTTAGACATTTGCTCTGGCTTTATTAGATTTGTGTGTAGCTATAGCTGAGTTTGTCGGCGTGAAACCTTGAGGTCCCGACGCAAAGTCGGCTGATGTGCGGCGCGCTTTAGTTTGGAAATTGACCCTCCCGGTAAGAAAACCGAAAACATCCAATCACGTGATCTGATCTATGGGAAAGAAAACGAAAGTTACCGAGAAAACTAATTGTCAGATTTTAGTCTTCTTTCGAATGTAACAGACAATTTTACATTTTTTGACAGTATGCTGAAAATGACTTCTGAAGATTCCAAATGTTGAGATGTTCTTGGAGGATAAATTCCCCCAAACTCCCATTTGAGTTTGCATCTTCGACAAAAAATGACCAGGCAACGTTATTTCATCCCCATATCAAAAATATCATGTCTTTATCGAGGCATGTTGAACTTAACAATACAAAATTATTCTTCTAAATGTGGTTTGTCAAGTCAAAGAAGGAGCAGGTAGTCGGTTAATTCAGGATCCAAAGAAATGAATGGATTTCCATGGCAGCTAGAATATTTGGCACCTACAAGGCACCTAAAATACTTTGGCATTGATCCTCAGGCTAATATTCAAGGGTTCTGTAAACGAGGGTCAATACTTATTGACAATTTTTGAAAAATCAAATAAGGTACGTCATCAGTCCACTTTTAGGGCAAATGGACTGGATGAGTAACTCGTTGTAATATTAGTGTAGTGTGGCGCTCAAAAACATGGAGGGTGGAAAGGGCCGTGGTATACATGCTCAGGAATGAGCGAAGAAATTGGTTTTGGACTTTATCTATTAATGGCTTTGTCAGGGGAGGTATTCACGAAGGGAAAAATACACGAGGTTAGAGCAGTTAAGAGAACACATAATTTGAAAATAAATGTTAAGTAAATAATTCTACCCTAGGTCATGATATGAGCTTAAAATCAAGACAAAAGTGTTATGATAATAACTCGATATCTTACGAAGGCTTAGCAATAAAGTCGACTGAATGAACCATTTAGTCTGAAGATAACTTAAATTGGAAATTTTTTTATTAAAATTGCCGTGCTTTATTAATCTAATTTTGCAAATACGCAAACCAAATACGTATACGCCGAAAATATCCTTTGGACAACACGTTTTGTTTGCAAATTTTAAGACATTTTAACTTTTTTTGAAGTAAAGTAATCTAATTCTGATTGTGCTCGCTATACTTGGAATTGCATTCATTTTGTTTTAGCTTGCTTAATATATCTTCATATCTTCGTGTTGACCATGAAAGCTTTGCTTGTAAAACGTAGGATCGTGCGTTAGGCAGTGAAGAATATATGTACGAAAATTCTGACGTTTCTAGCAAAGGCCCTTCTTCAGAGAGTGAAACGTGTTCTTGCATATTAAGTAAATTAACGAGGAGGTAAGAAGATTTCCACTGCTATTCACTATGGAAGGCTTTTCTGACTGAGGCTGATGTTGATTAGGTTGAGAGGAGATGTTGACTGGGGGGAGCGGAAAACTCTATACCACAGGCCTGGAGGAACTTAGTTGTGCTGCCAAAAACATGAACACATTACATGCACCCTCTTACAAAGTAGTATTTCAACTTAATTTTAGGTCAATCCAAACGGAAGTCAAAGAGGAAAATAGTGATGTCATCAACTCCGTTGCATTTATCTAATCCAGTTGATTTACAGACGCAAGCTCACGCGAGAGCAACGACCGCAAGGCACTGTGGTACGAGATATATACTTCCAGCAAGAGTGGAAATGTACCCGAACGTCGAACCTTACTTTACCCCTTCAGCACGGCCATATGGCTTTCAATACAAGCCAAGAACAAACCAGTACAATCTAAATTCTAACCGTGGCAACGACAAATCCCGGCAGTCTGCATACAGTGCCTTTTGTAACGGGAAGACACTTATCGAGGTCTATTCTCCGACGGTGGGACGAGGATTTAACCCGAGGTATAATTCTCTGCTTATTGAACCAATAGTTCACCCTCATCTTCCACATATAATGGGACAATCTCGAGGCACCTCCACGACACCAGAAGATATTCACAACTTCCTACAAGTGGCTATTGAATTTAATTTCCCGAAACAGTGATGAAATCAATGTCAAAATGTATAAGACAGTTCTCAAGATGAATAAAGGCTTTCTGGCAAACAGATCGAACTAGAAACATGCCATCAAACAGGATGACGTCATCATGATGAATGTTATAAAGTATAGGATAATGTCACATAATGAGAACTGTGAAGTGGGACCAAATCGTTCCAAAGCTGTCATGCCCAAGGCATCCCAATCTAATGTTGCTGTCTAATTATCTCATATGCATTTGAGTTTGTCGTACTTTTCGCATTGTTTGAAAGGAGCAGAAATTCTGTGAGTCATATTTGTTATGGTAAATTGGCTACGTATATAGTATTTGTGTTAAATTATAACATATAGCTCAAAATATATGTGTGTGAACTAAAAGTTGCGTTAATATGTAAAAATAAGAATTATACGTTTGCATTTAAAAATTAAATATCTAGCGCAAAGATATATTCAGTACACAATTAAAAGGTAGAAATGAAACGTATTCATTCATTATTAAAAATAAATGCTATCTTAAGTCACGTTACACGAACTAATACTACCAGATAACCAGATTTTATCGGGTAATGGTATTTAGTGAATCTAGATATCAGAGCGTTTTCATGGTCCAGAAAAATTCTTCCCAATATCATTTGCGGGACTTGAGCGTGTATTTAAGGAACAATTAAGGCCTAAGTCAAGTCTCAATTGAAGTTTTAAGTTGCCAAACCTAGTGGCTCTGCCGAAAGTCCTGGCGATTACCAAAGAACTCAGTAAAGTCATAATAGGGTATTTAAGATTTCGACAATTAACTCCTTTACTGCTACACCTCTCCCTTTGACGAGAAAATGGTCTGCCGTTAGACAAAGTAAAATAATAAAAGTCCTCTGTAGCAGGGAAGGAGTTAAGGCTACGATCAAAAACCAAACCTCGCCTGTAGTGAATAACAATATATTTAATATATTGAAGATAACATAACTTACTGTCACATGCCTATCATTGTCAATGAGAATGATTTCCCATCATCATCATACCGTAGCTTCCGCATGGTCGGAACTATGTGACGAGCCCTGCACCATAGCTCAGCAGTTGAGTCTTGGTAGCTTAATGGTTTGAGCGTCTCACCGCTCATCAGTATGTTGCGAGTTTGATTCTCGCCTGGAGCTCAGGAATCGTTTTTCTGAAAGATAAGCTTAACGAACGTTCCTGCATCTTATCTCGTCTAAAATGTGTTAAGCACGAAATGTACCAATCAGGAAATCGAGTGAGTATTGAGTGATAAGAAAACTGGGAATTCATATTTAGTTGTTGTTAGTCTTGCCGAATACATTCTCTTGTTTTCACAGCATGCTTGACTGCAATATCAGCGCTTTTATGTACAACTTACAGACAAGTTTCAAACGGCAAAACGTTAAGTTCCTAGTCATGTCTCAAGTCAAAAAATTTTGCGACTCGGGTTACCAAGTGTGTTAATGATTGGCTGATTGAATCAGAAACGAGTAAAATAAGGTGAGATGTAATTAGTAATTCTTATACCAAGGATACAGCTACGGTGGGGAAAATAGGGACAAGTTTGCCCACAACAGTCTGAAAAATTTCTAGTTTCATTCATCACGGGGTATCCGGTACACCGCCGGGTACATCCATTAATCCACATCATCTTCAGCAAAACCTTATCAAACATCAGGTATAATAGTAAAAAAAAAAACAAGGTAAAGTAGAAAATTAAATAAAAGCTGAAAAAAATGTGTAAATAAAATTTACTGTTACCGTTTAGACAGCCATTTTTGTCATGCACAAAACAGCAACAAAAAATATCTCAAATAAACGAAACATTTATATGGATTGGAACTAAAATTTGGAATTAAATATTTCTTCCATGAAAAGTCTTTTTAGTGCATTTTGAAGGCTCTTAAATTGAATTGTTTTCCCGGAAGGCCACAAAAGGAACTACCAATCAAAAGAACAAATAATTACTTTTAACTTTCACAAATCTTGTAGTCTGGTAACCGCAGTAGACCGCAATCAGTGATTGCAAATCCCAAAAATCACTCAAATTTCCTAGTAAGACTGTCGCGATTGTCCCTTCCTGTTCCCCCTCCCCCGCTAACTTCAGCAGTGTTGGCTTGTTCGGATTCCATATCTGTGGCTGATTCTACAAGATTGATGGGGGGAACATCGGGATGCATTTTGGGATAGGTGGAAGCCATGATTAAAATTCCAAGGGGATGTGGCAAACGCCAACAGGTAGTGGATGTAGTGTAAATTGTTAATCACGCTGAATATCTGCTACTTGAAGAGCAGACTACGAGTTATAATGTAAGAAAAGTACGAGGTGGTGAATTCTTGGCGAATCGGTTGAACACCTATCGAATCATGCCTCTCATTAAACGGGAGATTGAACCGGCGTATGTCAGTCGAGTGAAATTGCAGAAAGGTTTGGTCAATGAATTCGAGTCTGTCTCGGTGAGTACATTGGCTGGCCTCATCCGACAGATTAGTAGTTTAGCAAAATACTCCGAAGATGTTTTCGACGAAATTATTAGCGAAGCAGACAGCCTTAACAAGAGAGCAACATCCTTGCAAGTTCGAATTTCTGGACTGGCTCAAAAAGTTACGCGGCTTGACTCGTCCGTCGAAGAAAGTAAGTTAATGGTGGAATTTAGGTGTTGTTGGAAGTTTGTCAAATAAATAAAAGTATGTTTAACTTGTTAGTCGAATTTAAAGTTGAAGAATGTGGTAATTTTTACCGTGGGTGATTATTGATTCCGTTTTATTCCCTTTATGTACCCAGGAGTTAGATCTATTTCTTTCGAAACTTCAAATGTGGTTAATTAAAAAAAATTGGAGTATCTGATGTGGTTTTGTCACGTAATGAAGGAATGAGAAATTAATCAGTAAAAAAAATGATTTTGTAACGAATTTTTGAAAGTATTTGTTCTGTCACGGTGCACATTTCAGGACTAGAAAGTAACAATAAAATCAAGGACCGAAAAGAATTTGTCCAAGAAATTGTTGATTTACATATTAAAAAACAATCACTAAATGTTAGTTAGTGTATCTCGGAATTTCAAATGCAATTGGTGCAAAATTTTGATCTTTACATTTGATCATGCCATTTCTGAAAATGGCTTGATGGCAGTTGAGTGGATTGAAGTATCTGCTAACACAGGATTAGGATTTGTCTAAGAGTCGATCTTACCCAGTGACATTCGTTTGATTCCGCAAACTACGTCAACCATTCAAAAATATTTAGATTTATTTGTGATTTTGAAAATGTGCTACATGAGGGGAAACCATGACTGTCAACGAAAATGAAAGTTTATTCAGTAAATTGACATTCTTTCACTTCATCTTCAGCTTAAAACCACGAGGTTATATTGTCGATTTTTACTGCTTGAATAAGCCGTGGGAAAAAATGTTAGAATACGTCAGTTGAATAGATGAGTAATACCTACTCTCTATCAATTGCCCTCTCTATTTCCTGCCATATTATGAGATTGTAATGTAATCAGTAAAATATTAAACTGGATTAATGAAGTTAGTAAGTTGCATGACATTTGCTGTTATGTTGGTCTGGTAGTTGAGCCACATACTTTGTCTTCTGCATGCATAAAAATGCACAAGTTGTTCCATGCTGGCAAACAAGTGGTGACAAGGTTGTTCCAGAAGGCCTCCCTCTGATGTGTTTGCACTGGTTGCTCCAAGTTGTTAACTAGTCTGCTATGGCTTGTTGCACACTTGTACCAAGACCAATGACTCCTATGGGCTTGGTACAAGTTGTTCCATTATAAAACACAAGTTTTTGAGCTCAAAGTACAATGTGACTTGTCAGTTTGGTCTAAAGATTGAGATAAAATCCCTTTAGTTGCTGTCAAAAGGTTAGTAAACCAAGTTGACATCCACTGTCTTGGATGAACTGCTGATATTCATGTCACAAGTTGGGTAAAGCAAAGTTTTTTGTAATTCAATTTTCACCATATGTAAATGAAAAATTTCGATGTGGGAAAAAGTATTGCTCTTTTGTTTGGGTTGGTAACACGTTACAATCCATTCTGCCAAAATTTAGCTGCCAGAATAGAAGTTTTATTATGTTCACCTAGCTTGTGCTGACACCAACTTTTAAGTTAATTAGGAACATGTTGATGCAAGATGGCAGATAACTGATTTTTGTTTGCTGAAATTAGTGATGTTATTGTGTGCTATATTTGTTTTAACTACTTGGAATACATTTGTGACCTTCAGGAAACAAAAACAATGTTCAGTTTTAAGATTTAGCTTTCACTTCTTCTTATTCACAGTTTCTTTGCAAGATATCAACATCAGAAAAGCATTTAAATGTACAATTATTACAGACCAACAAGTTGTTGGTAGAGACACTTTACCAAATTCAATGAAAGAAAGATATGTAGGATGTGAAGCTCCTCCTAGACTCCAAGACATGAATGTATACAGAGATGACAATAAAGACGCACTCAAGTTTTACACTGATCCAACATACTTCTTTGAACTATGGAGAGAAGAAATGAAAAAGGAACAAGACAGAAAGAAGAAAAAGAAGGTAACTTTTTTGTTTGTGAACAATTTCCCGACACAGCCAGGTGAATAATCATACGTGGTTTATGCTAATCTGGCTTAAAAAGTTTTGGATATTGTTTACAAAGCTACTGCTCATGACCAATAAATGGTAGTTTTGTCAAACAGGTCATGAATGGTAGTTTTGTAAACTATGTTCAAAACCTTTTAAGCCAGATTAGTGTAAAACCATCAAACTTTTTTGTTTTTAGTAATGCTGAAGTTTTATTACAGGTGACATCATAAAATGAGGTGTATTAGCTATTAAACCTCTCACCCAATAAGGGTTATTCAGTAAAATTCCCAAGGCAGGTATACCCAAGAAAGGGCAGGTTTTGAAAGCTAGTACATCAAATTTTATGATACTACTTTGTTAAATTATTATCACCAAAAAGATGAAGATATGGTAGTCAGACAACAAATACTGAGTATTAAGTGAAATACTAAAATGCACCCTTACCTCATAATAGGTTAAACAAATGCTAAAATTGATGTCTATTCCCACATGGAAGAAACATGAGATGAGACCATAAAGTGAACATAACATGTCAAATCTCACATTTTGTATGTGGAAGGCCTGAGGTTTGCAAGTTGCCACAACTGTTGCCACTAACTGTCATGTTATTTACATTGGGAAGGACCCTGATGTCCCCATCAGTGTCCATGTTGTTCTAACTAACTCTTGTGCATGCCAAAAAGAGTTTTAGAAATAAAATGACCAGACTTGATGTTAACCATGGTAATATTTGTTCTAATATAATACTACTTCATTGGCATACATCTAGTATCCAAACTAAAATTCTGGTATCCTCAGGATACCTGGATACTGCAAATTTTGAACATTGCATCACATAGAAGATACTTGAATTAATTTCAAAATCATCAGGTGTCTTTCTTCAACACTACTGCATGACAAAACCACTCTACAACATGGTCAAGTAAAGTTATTCACTGTGAACTGCCCTGCACCGTGATTACTCATCATTTGACTTGTGACTTGGCAGTTACTCTTGACTATTTATCAATTTCTACTCATTTACTTCAGAGAAGGGACAGAAAACCTGGCAGGACACAATCACAAGTCACTGTAAAACATATCAAGAAGAAAGTGTACAGTGGAAAAGATAAAGAACTAGATCATTCAAGTGCAAAATATTCAATTCAAGAAAACCCTGCAACTACCAACAGTCTCCCAATGCCCAAACAGAATGGTCCCATATCAACACCAAAGTCCTTATCACCTGAGGAGCCAATTCTTTATGATGAAAGACGGGCAACATCAGCATCCAGAAGAGGTACTGCAGCCAAATTACCACGGCCGATGACCAAACCACCTCCCCCTCCGCCTGTCCCAAGCGAGATTTCTGATATACCTCCACCACAACCACCACCTGATTTCCCACCTCCTGGATCTCCCATGAATGCACCTCCCCCACCACCTCCTCCTCCTGATCCAAGTATCCCAGCCCCACCACCACCTCCTTTGCCAATGGTACAGCAAAATCATCTGCAATCTGATGCTGATGAGTCCTGGACATCAGAGCCTGCAATGCCTTCTGCACCTAGACCAGTGGATACTAGGACTGACCTACTGGATGCCATCAAACAAGGAATGAAATTAAGAAAAGTGCAGGTGGAAACTGAGAAAAAGCAGCAACAGAGTGTAGGAATGGATGTTGCCTCAATTCTACAAAGACGAATTGCTGTTGAGTATTCAGACACGGAGAGTGAGACTGGGTCAGAATGGGATGATGATGAGGAGGAATGGGATGATGGTGATGATTAACATATTTTCACCGTGAATTTTATACAAAATGGATTATTTTTATTGGCTTTTCAATGCAATTAACTTCTAGTTTGTAGAATTCAAGAGTGCAATATTTGCAACTACTCATCGACTGTAGAATTACAGGAAGTGTGGACTAAATTAATTCCATGTGGAGGAGCTGACAATCAGGGTTCTTGCATGGTAATACTTTCAGTTAACTGTCTGATTCAGTGATGATGAAAATCTTATCTAATCTTTTTCCTTGTTTAATTAATATCAATGTTTACAAAAAAATAGTATTTCTCACCTCCTTTTAACATCCAGATAGAGTAGTTAACATTTGTAAGCCAGGTTGTTCTGTTTTTGTCCACAATTGCTAGTCTTGTGCTCCTTCTTGCAACCAAGCTTGTAAAATTAAATAAGAACAACCAAATGGCTTTTTAACGTTGCTGGCAACAACCCTGAAATTTAAGTAAATGCTGGGTGAGTAGTTCAGTGTAGGAAGGTAAATGATTTTTCTAGTTCTCTAATTATAAAGTACATAATTTTTGTACTTTTTATCTGAAAGCTGGATTCGATTCTAGGATACAGTGTAGTTTCAGAGTGCGAGGATATGAAAGATATGTTACTGTATTAAAAATAGTATTTAGTAATTCTGTATATCTATTTCTGTGTACTTGTGAAATTATGAAAATAAATCATCTGCAAGCGCTTGTTCCACCAACATATAGGCTGCAACCCAACTTTAATTTCATAATTTCCTTAGAAAAGTTTCAAGCCTGTGTAATAGAGACAATATGAGCAGCCGAACCATGGAGATCATTTATTAACGAGAGAGGGCAGGGGCAGTGCCATCAAATTTAAGTTGGGGGGGCGACTTGAGTTGTAAAATACCATAATTATAGACTAGTACTATAATTAGTATTATATAGAGATATATAATAACGAAAAAAACTGGATGGTGCAGTGTATGTCTTATCAACAAAAAGTTGCTGAACAATCCGAGTGAGTTAAGTACTATTGGCTCGTCAGTCTACCGAGTTTGAAGTACTCACGCCGGGTCGGGCACAAGGCTAGCACTACGTCTTTTCAATATAGATCAGTTTGCTTCCTGCTATTTTGGGGGGCAATACCCACTTTAAAAGTTGGGGCGACCACCCCCCTTGCCCCCCTCTGCCGCCGTCCCTGGAGGGCGTTGTACCCCAATGTCCCTGAACCGCAGGTAACAAATTGAAAGGCCGCGATCTTAGATAAGTTGGGGCCAAACCCCTTGACTTTTGTCCTTTGATTTTTCATTTTGTATATAAAAAGAATACAAAACAATCAATCAAATAAGTGGGATTTTCTTTTCAATACATGAACCGTTCTTAATTACAGTAAATTTGACGTTTTTTAACCAGCTGAATGACACTGTTTGAGTAAATTCGCGAAAGAGAATTATGGGTAAACTCGCGAACGTGAACTCTTGAAAAGATGGTAAAGGGCCTGGAGACAATGGATTTAGCCCCCCAAATTACTCAAAATGGCGGGTGTTCAATTTGTTACCAATTTTCGGCCCCCTAGTTTTACATGATTTCTGTAGGCCGAACCGTGTGGCAAGCGTTACTACACCTTTTGCCCTTCATTAATAAAGCGAAAGCAGTGTTCATTAGAGCGATTGTCATCTTCAGTAGTGCCTTTCGAGCGCCTTCCTTTCAATTTTTCTACAGTTGCTTCGTATATATGACATGAGCCAACGGACCGTTGGCAATTGCTCTGATGAAGTCCTGAGTCAACAGGTCGAAAGCTTAGCATTAAAATAAAACGTGGTGTTCCACAAACTATACATAATATAACTCTTAACCCTCCTTTCTATGGGTATTATCCTTGTGGCAGTTGAGCGATCGAACCCCAAAGTATCCGCCATTGTAAGATATAGTCTTGTTCCGGCTCTTCAAAAAAACAGTATTAACCTTTCCCTGTTATCCCGCGAATTCTCTGTATCCTTTGTTCAGTCATCGTAACGCTTACTCCACCCACACACATCTGAAAACGTCGTTTCAAGTGCTATATCTTGTGCAACAATTTCCTGTGGACATTGCCAGTCTTGGTAATTATTATTACCAGTCTTCCTCATACAACGTATATCAATATATACGCGTTATCGCTATTTGACTTTTTATTTTGTTTTGTTGATTTCCCCATTTTTCTCATTGACTTTTGATTGACGCTATAAATGTTAATGATTTTAATATTTAACGGAATATTTAACGGCATTGCTGAAGTTTGAAAGGCACTATTGAAGATGACAATCGCTCTAATGAACAACGCTTTCGCTTTAACGAAGGGCAAAAGGTGTCAATCCCGTACACTTCGGTCAGACATACAAATGCACCTACACAACCTTGCTTCCCAGCTGTTTTGATATAAGGGGGTGAAACACCCCTTCCTAATCAAGTATGTGATCCAGATTCTTTAACAAATCTCTCAATTCAAAAGATTGAAAATTTGCATCATTGAAGTTATGGAGTTTTTTCAATCTAAGCGACTCTTTTTCGGCGGTAAAATAGCTTTCAGTCTAAAATCGATCGAAACTTTAATCTTTTTAGATTGGTCTTTTTAATTGTCTCTCGGTAAAAGATTGATTATCAGTCTTGAACTTTTGGTCCCTGATACTAAACCGAGAAAGAGTGGATTTAGGAACAGATAGATTGAAATATATCTGTTTTTATTTTATGTCGCCATTTCCTTATCATTATACATGTACCTCTTATGGTGGTATTACGCCTTGTCCGCGCGGTCAATACATCGACAAACTGTGTGTCGTCTGCTTTCGCATGACTATATTTATGTGAACCAGATTTTGCTGTACCTCTATGGAGAACTACTTAGCTAGCTGATAGGGTTATTCAGTACAGATAAAAGTGCTTCACTACTGAGTATCTTTACGATATAAAACTTACACAATTTTAATCTGACTCTTATTTAAAGATATTAAAAATAATCGGAAAATGGTGTCTGGGGCCCTGAATGGAGGCAGGCTTGCCTGGTTGTTGTAATGAAAATTATACTACGGCCGTAAAAGGTCATTTTGGTTCACTTGAACTTTTGTTACAGTCAATTACAACGTAAAGTACTGTGCTTTTCGATGCAATCATGGTTGGTTAGATTTTACAACATCGGTTGGAGCTCGCCTCCAATGTAATCAGGGCCAACTATCTGATGTTTGTACAGGTATTGTGTTTATTTTTGGCACAATGATAGCATGCGATATCGAATTTTATAGGGACAAGTCTTTGTCGAATTAAGTACATGGTCACAGTGAGTGGGGTATTTATTAGTTTTAACGAGTATGATGTTCTTCGTCTTGGAAAGGAAATAGTTTATCCTCAGTGGGAGTGTGTTAAGAAATGATTACACAACAGTGGTAGGAGTATGTGAGCAGAACGACGTAACCAGTGGATTGTATTTAAATTAAGTATATCAATAATATAAACGATGGAGTCTTGAAAAGTACCTTGGCGCCCTGCAAACTACAGTGACCAACATTGGGCCATTTCGTAGCCTTTGCAAGTATGAACTTCAATCTTTATAGTGTCAAGTTGGAAGACAAAACCATATACTATTTTTAAATGATTACGTAATTCTAGCAACAACATAATGACGCAGGATGAGGTATAGTATTTAATGTAGATGATTCTTGCAAAGTGCATGGTCACACTGACTGGGATATTTCTCAGCTTTTATATCTACAGGCTCGTTGAGAAAAAGAGCACATTTCACAAGCTCCCAGCGACAATGGAAAGATCTATTGCACTACTTGAAACTTCTCGTCAAATGCGTGAGGGCGGTGGATTCCTCGTTCGACGACCAGTTGGAGATAAAATTGACTTCAGTGCTTGTGATCCATTTCTGATGCTAGATCATTTAGGACCAGTGGAGTATGGACCTGGGGAGGCAGTTGGTGCTCCTGACCATCCGCACAGAGGGTTTGAAACAGTCACATACATTATTGACGGTAAATGCAAATGTTGTTTCATTTGTGACAGTTTGTTTTGTAATTTGATACATCTTTGTGACAGCTTGTAGATAATCAAAAGGGTTGGGAAACTGACGTTTCGAGCGAAGGCCCTTCGTCGGAATGAAATGTGTGGTCGTTTCTCCATTCTTAAGTTCCTGCAGTTTCCCAGTCCTTTTGATTGTCTACAAGCAGTTCAATATTGCCGACGCAGCACTCTACTTTTATATCTTTGTGACAGTCTGTCGTGTAATTTGGTTACGTCAACATGACTGTCAAGATGAAGGTCGCAAGTGTTTTTATTTATGCGTTTGAGAATGGTTTCTTCATGAACGGAAAAAGTTAAGGGATTACTTGCTTATTTAATGATCTAAACCAACACCGGGTAATATACTAATCTGTAAACGTATTATCATCTGCATGGTCCAGTGCTTCGAAGGGGAAAAAGTATCGTTGCTGACAAATTTAATACTATGTAAAACATTACACCGTTGAACATTCTCCGTCGTGAAAAAATTTCCAAATTTACTTTTTGTCGTTTCTGATTTTCGTCCCGATATTCCACTGCGTAACATCTCATTTAAACTGCAAAACTGCCTCAAAAACTGAACATCCTTATTTTACTTATGAAATTTTAGGAGGATTTACCCATAAAGACAGTGCTGGTAATACAGGAAATTTACTACCAGGATGGGTACAGTGGATGACTGCTGGCAGTGGTGTTGTTCATAGTGAAATGCCTTGTCAGGAATTACTTGAGAAAGGAGGAAAGTCAGAAGGTTTCCAGCTGTGGGTTAATTTACCCAAGAAAGACAAAATGGTTAAACCAAGATACCAGGATACGCCTGCTGAGAAAATTCCTGTGGTGAAAACACCAGGTACGAATCTCCTGCTTCTTCACAAATGCATAAATAAGTGCAAAATTACAGGTGTCTGAGATGGCGGTACATTAAGGTATACTTGCAAAGAATCTTGCAATTTGTTGCAGTATTAGTTGCTGAACAATGGTTTGACAACATTGTTATCATAGACAAATAAAATTGATGGAGCAGCAATATTGTTCATCATTGTTTCAACAAAACTGTTTAGCAGGGATCAATAACAGACATTATAATTTATTGATTGGCTATGGCAGTGAGCATTCTGAACTTGGAAATCTCACAACTGGGTTGGTTCATAAGGAGCCAGACAATTCCTGTATTTCCCACTTTGAGGGATTATTTAAAAAAAAACATTTATTTGGGACAAAAGTAAAGTTTTTAGCAAAATGTGGAGAAGAACTACAACAACACATGATAAGCTACCAGAAGAAGAAAATGTCAGATAGTAGCTTTTGTGAATTGTTCAGCATCAAAGTAAAACACATATTGGTGAGACATTGTGAGTTCTGTTTTGTTGTTGTAGTTTTAGATTATATTTCAGCATAACTATATAATAAATTACTTGTTTACCTTGCTTCCTTAGTCTACTCTAATGAAATATGATCAGACTTTCAGGTTTTTGCACTGACCTCAACTCACTGCATTGGCCTTGTTCCACATTTAAAAACAATGGTCCAAATTTCAGTCTGGTGCAGATCTCACACTTGGTAAATGAACAGAAATTTGGTGCTACTGATAATCAATCAAATGCCAAAGTGAATGTTAGTTATACTAGTGCATGTAGATAATGTGCCATTTCTGTTTAAATGATATCTGTAATTGCCTTTTTAGATGGTAAAACTACAGTTAAAATCATTGCTGGTGAAAGCTTGGGGACTAAGGCTATTATTGAGACAAGGTCTCCAATATACTACTTGGATATCCGTGTTTCTCCTGGTGGATCATTCACACAACAAATCCCCCAGGATTTTAATTGTTTTGTTTATACATGGAGAGGTTCTGGGTTCATTAGCAGCACTAAAGTACAATTTGGGCAGGTATTCAAATTACAAAAAAATTATTAGTATCTAAGCAGGAATTGAGGAGTGTTGTATTACTGTAGTAACATTAACTTGTGCAAATTTTTGTTCAACTTCCAAAATTTTGGGCCCATAAGTTGACAATTGTCATCTTACCTATCAGAAAATTTTAATTTTTTTAATGACAGGGCAAAGCATTGCAAGTTAGAAACCAAATTGTGAATATGATTATTCACAATTTGTTTCATGCAACCAAACATTTGTAGGCTCCAGTGTATTTTCCTGCAAATTAATTGACTGCCGTAACCGAAGAAGATTATGTCTTTGATTTTAGATGGCGAGTTATTGACAATATACCTCTCTTTGCTAAATAATGCTACAGCATTTTTTAGGAGTATTTGTAATTGTTATTCACCGATTTTATTTTCAGAAAGTTGATGTAATTACCAATATTTATTGAACATTTATGCACTATTGCATTCCAGATTTATTAATTGGGATAGTATGAAAATTTCATTCAATAAATGTAATCTTGTGTTGGCTTCATTTCTGTTGTGTCAGTTTTTTGTGAAAATATGTATATTTGTATTGAACATTGAGAAATTTCAATGTAATTTGTCATCAAAATTTTGTAAATTTGTTTGTAGGTTGCCCTACTTTCCAAGGATGGAGACGAAATTACTATCAAAGGAAGTCAAAATGACAGTATTTATGTTTTGTTAATTGCTGGTATACCACTCAATGAACCAATAGCTCATCGTGGACCATTTGTAATGAATACCTGGAATGAGATTGACCAAGCAATTAGAGATTACCACAGTGGAAAACTTGGACAAATTAGTGGGGCTGAGGAAAGATACGAAAAGACTCGAAATGCTGTGCAGCAGCAAAAGAATGCTGGAACATGGCATAAACCTCAATGATGTAATTTATTTAGCAACAAAATTAAACTGAAAAGTTACCACTCTTGATAAAGCCCAGAAAGCCCAATAACACCATGCAAAGAATGGATGGACAGTTGATCATGTATGAAAACACATGGAATTAATATTACAATAATATTGGGCTAGTGGTTTAACTAAATTATTGTTAAAATAACAGTATGCTATCATTGCAATCCATTTACCATTCTGTCTTGGATTATTTTCATTAGCAGTGGTGTAACTAAGGGAACGGCAATTTACCTCCCCAACTAGTGGGTTGAGTTTTTATTCTCAAGGAAGTGTTGCATATTTCTCAAGAAAATTCTGACCTTTTTTGCCACATTTCCCTCAGGAAATGCATTTTCGAAGCGTTTTTAGAGTTCTTACATTGAGAAATTTTCCCAGGAGGTCTCCACATTGTTTCCATCAGTGGAGAATTTTTTATTTTGCACCCCCCAATTTAGAAATCCTGGTTGTGCCCCTGTCCATTAGGTATGACTCGTGAAGAGTGAAATTCATACTGAACCATAACGTTTGCTTGTATGTTAATCATTTCCATTGCATCTTAATGGAATTAAAAGTACGTAAATATAGCATTGGTTATGATCCTTATCAAACCATCCATTATGCGGGTGTCAATAATTTCTCATTAAGTAGAAAGAGTTGATGTTTCGTGGGCTTTTTGTTTTGTCGCAGTAGGTATAATTTGGAAGCTGTATTGTGGAGTTCCGAAACTGTTACCCAATATGACGGATTCTTCGGAACGCCGGCCAACCAAACTGCTTTCACTAATGTATGCTTCCACCACTATATCATAATCTAAAGCCTTGTTTTGCCTTAGTTCCGGAAACAAGTTTACCAGCGCGAGTTTTAAATATCAATCAGGGATTTTCTTATGTCCAGAGACGACCCGACGTTTTGCTGTGGTAACGCTGCCGTACGTGAATCCACGATTTAAAACAGGCTGTTGCCAGTTTTAAATCACGAGAAGACTAGAATATTATATACGAACCTTACCTTGTATTTGTGAACCATGGATATCGGGAAAATCTAGACTTTCAACCGGTTAACCTTGCCCTAAATTCGTTTTGCGATGAAAATCCTCGAGCTGCATGAAATTTTATTTTCCCGCGAAAACGCGGAATGCCATTTGAAGTCGTATCCAATGCAAACATAGAATAAAGAGCGCGCAATCATAAGAAAACCCTGGGGCCAAGATATTTCAAACAAGTATGTTGACAATTCCAAACTTGCAGGAATGTTAGTATTATAACAATATTTACTTTTATTACAGTATTAAGTGATAAAGGCAAAAATACAATTCTACAAATACCTGCTAAAACGCAGAAAATTGTAATTAGGAATTCAATAATTTAGTGTACATCATCAAGTGGCATAATGTCTCCTAATTTTTTCCTAGGAAAAGTTAATTCATGGAAATAAATTCTATAAAAAATGTCTCCTTTTAGTCATTATACAATTCATATTCTATAATTACAGACAGTTGCATGGCATTTTACGAAAATTTAGATAACGAGTTCCTTTTTCGTTGAAGAAATAATTTCACTATCTTGCCTGGCAATGGAATGATACGACTTCCTGAACCTGATGTCAGACTTCGCAATTCTTTGAAAAACCTCACTCAAAAATTAAATACATGAAGAGACTACAAGCAACTGTGCACTGGTCGGATCACTCATTAATTCGTCACTAATTAATTCTCAGAGGGTGATTCTTTTCCATGAATTGGAGTCATATTTTCCAAAGACCTGGTTAATCGATGAATGTGTTCTGGATTTGTTATGTTCGCATAGTTGAGATGTTCCTCACAAAGGTAAGGGATTAACTGGAAGTTGTCATAACCTGCTTCCAATAAATTGTCAATATACATAGGTAGCCCTAGTGATGTTAACCAGTCCTGCATCGAAGTTACTTTCCCAACAACATCTAGAGCAAATTTTATTTCTGATAAATCACAAGGATTCTAAAAACAGAAAGGAATGCTGACGGTTAGTTCACGGAAACAAAAAAATCAGCAACAGATGGAACTACTTTTCTTTAAATGTAGTAAGTATCTTTGGGCTCGTTTTTTGTGCAAAGACTCACTACTCGTTCAGACGAGATAGGTAATTCGAAAAGACTTCAACAAGTAAATTCTTAGCAAAATTTCAGCGTGAGGATAACTCTGTCAAAACTGAGGAAACAATCTTAAAAATTAAGCTCCGTACAATCCTTACCCCCGTCTTGTGAGCCATGTTTAGTTTCTCAATTCGAATATGATCCATTTCCTTAGTGATCTCCCTCATGGTGGAATGAAGTTCATAAGAATACCGATCGACCAGTGTCATTGGTACACCCCATTCACCATCCTAGATAATGACAAAAGGAAATTAATAAATTCTTGAAATTCCTAAACAAAAAAGCCCAAGATGCAGTAGAGGAGTGAAAAATGTTTAGGGAGGACAAAATTTCGAAATTTCAAAATTTTTCTAAGCAGTCCAAATGTCAGTCACTTCTACCAGTAGTCTTTCGCAAGATTTCACTAACCTGGACGATAAACTTTTACAAATATCTTGACCATTTTAGTGATAATTACCTGGACAGTGTACGGCTCCTGGGTGAGATCAATGCCTTCATCGGTCAGTTTTTTATCAATCATTTCTAATAATGCAGGGCCTTGCGGTTTATGTCGAGAAACTCGAGTAAGAGGAGACGGTCGAGGAGGTGGCGATGTTAGCAGAACTTTTACTCTCTTTTCTTGTGATATAGTTCCACCTTCAGTGTTTGTCTCAGCAACAGAAAAACAATGGTCCTCGCTGTCTGTTCCGTTAATAAGAGGAAAGTTTTCATCCTTTGCGCTTTCCCCATTGTTCATATATTTATTTCCACTTTCACTTACAGTAGGTTTCTCAGAAAGTACTGGGTTAAGGTTTGCTTTATTAGGCGGCTTGGGGGGTAATGTAGGTTTTGCTGGTAGCGTTGGTCTGTCTGGGATCTTTGGTTTGTTGGATTCTCGCCCATTTAGAGTACTTGATTTTTTTTCCTCGGAGATGTCGTGTCGTGAACCGTCGCGTAATTCAGTTGAGTTCCGTTTAATATGAGAGACAGAAGGTTTATTTGGCGGAAGTTTCGGCGGTTTGCGTGGCGGAACAGGAGGGCTGGATGGAGCAGTCGGTCGATTGTTGTTTTCCGTCGTTTCTGCGTCTTCTTTTGAATTTCGAGGAATTTTTTTGTTGGATGGCTTGTCGCGACTTTCTTCTCCGTCAAAACTAGGCATAGTGCTCCGTCGTTTTGTTTCTGTCAATTCTTTAGGTACATCGTAGTTCTTCTCCGACAACGTTCGTCGTACCTCGTTGTGTGTGAGTGGTGAAGGAGTCAGTTTCGGAGGAAGAGGAGGCGCATTTCTGAGTTTATTGTAATTTCCTACAAATGAGCAATTCAAGTATTTTTAATCGTTTTCTTTCCACATATACAAGAAGGATCTCAAGTAAATATTTATGAATTTTTACACAGTGCATAATGGGAGTATACCCTGGAACCACGAATGTTCAAGTGGTTTCCATTAAATCGCTAGAATGTGGGGCAATAATTAGCAGTTTTACAAGTTAATGGAAACACAAACTCACCATGATAAATGTTAGTTCCACGGCTGCCGGTGTCACGTGAGTGATTGACCCCTGGACTGAGTAACACCCCCGGTCATCCAAAACTCAGTTACCAGTGACTCAGGCGAATCAATCCTCAATTTTTCTGGTGACCTACCTCAGAGATGAATGATCCATGTAGCCAACCATGTTAGAGGTAGGGTTAGGATTAAGGTTGGGATTAGGGTTAAGATTAGTTTTAGGATTAGATTCAGGATTAAGGTTAAAATTACGGTTTAGATTTCGGTGAAGGTAAGTTCCAGTTTCCCATGTGTCATTGATCCCTGAGGAGGTCATTGATCATTAGGGGGGTAAGTAACCGATTTTCACGATTTGTTACAATGGAGATCATCATATGGAGATCTTGACTCTTACAACTTCGTAGAAGCATGGATTGCGGCGACTACATGACAAACATCAGTTTTTATTACTCGCTCCCATGTCTTCGGAAATTGTATTTCGTTCCTCTTCAAGACTCAGACGTATATTGCTGTTCAAACTATGGTAAGCCAAAGTAACCTTGGTCTGCCATCTGAGTTCTGGTGGCTTAATGGAAGGAGAGTTTGGCTGGCATTTCAGAGGGTAACGGCTTTGAGTCCCATCTGGAGCTCAGAGTTCTTCTCAGTCCTTGGCTTACCAAGTTTCAGCAGAAAGATACATCTAAGCCTTTAAGTATCTTTATCAAATTGATGAATAATTAATGAGAGCAGCAAGCAATCAAAACGGAGCATTCAAGTCGCATGTATACCTTAGTAAATCTCAATAAAGATCAACAGTTGGACAGGAGTGATCTTTATCAAAGTTAAGAAAACTAATTAGCCCATAATTAATACTATATGCCCATGAAGATCGGCCGCTCATATTTTAACTATTACTTAAACATCAGTTTCTTGAAGCACTGAAGTTTTTTTGAGAAATAAGAATGCTATCAATTCCTACCTTTAGTATCCATGGACTCAAAACTGCCACTTGAACGAAGCTGTAAAAAAATGTTAAAAAAAAACATGTTTACTAGTCTCCATTTCCCAAAAGATAAAAGATTTAGACTATAAATACTAAAATTGCAGCCAGAATTATATATGTTAAAAGGTTTAATATCAATGTTGACTCTGGCCAGGTTACTAAGGTTCAGTGACGTCATAATGTTCATGATGTAAAATCTTTTAACTTTCTGCGTCATTTAGAATTTATTTGGAATGTGCCGCGACTTATCGTCATGTCAAATTATGAGTTTCTCAGCAGTAGTTTATCCTAAAAAGTAAACTGAGTACGTCAGGCATATTAAGAGTTTATGATAAAGTCTCGTTCGGTGCCCTATATCTACTTGTCCATGAAGAGCACAGAGTCATAGTGGAAGACAAAAATTTCTCAAATGTGATCTGTTATAGGCGAATCTAGAAAACTTGAAAGGGAGGGTAACCACACAAGCGCCGAAGTGGCAAGTTCGCAGGGGGTCCGGGTATGCTCCCCAGGGAAAACTATTGAGATTGAACGCCTCTTAAATTGCATTTCTCACATTTTGAGCGCACTTTTGACAGTATTTACCCCCAAACATATTAACACTCCCAACACATTTCTTCGTTGGTTATACGAAAATTGGAAAATTTGGAAAATACAGCCAGATTCGAGAGTTAACTTACTCTTAACTTTCTTTGGAGTAAGAAAGAGAGTAGTACGCCGGAGTTCACCTTCGGAAACGACACTTTGTATACGTAAATACAAATCTGAAGGCTTCTTTGTATATTAGTGGGTTGCAATTAATCCCCTGAGACTCAGAGCACAAAGGCTCGGTGGACAAAGGTTCGGTGGACAACGGCTCGGCGAGCATGTTGGTTGGTAGGTACAATATCATTTAATATAAGGTTTTTTTGTAGCTACCAACCAACATGGCCGCTGTGGGGTCACGTACAACCCAGCAATAGTTTGGACCGATATATTACATACAATTTACCAGCTATCCTTCAAGTATTCAGTTTGTTCGGACGTTATGGCACACATTCCTCTCAAGTTTTCCGTGGTTGGTAGTCAAACAGCGAGCAGGGCCTCCGTTGACTTTGATTAAATTGCTAACTCTTCTAAAATCCTGAGAGTCAGGAGAATTTTCTACTCTCAAACCCATTCTGTTTTCTTACCAAGAGAGAGTTACACAAAATTTAATGCTCTAAAAATTATCAGAGAGCATCGTGGGAGAGTTACTAAGTTGGGTGCAGCCATAGATTATTAGGTGAGTCAAGAGAGTGTGGTTCAAGGTTAACTGTCCCAAAATATTAACTCCCCACTTTGACTCTCCACTGTTAACTCTTTGATCAGTCACACCAACCTGCTCAGCACTGTTTGCATGACTATGATTGACATCCCATTTACGAGTAACTCCTGGGGTTGAGTCTGGAGAAGAGTCTGTGGAGCAAGTTCTGGATGGTATATTACTGGTACTCTGTGAGATCTCAGAATTCACTCCTCCTAATGATTGAATTATTGTATGATATAAATACATTAAAGGTGATTTCAGATACAAGGTCTTTTTAAGCGGTGATAATGGCACAGTGTGGTGCATGTGTCTTTTGTCTCTGTGGTGAGGGTTTGATCATACTTAGACAGTTGTATGATTAAAATTACTATGATCTCATGAGTTGAAGAGTACCATGAACATTACCATCATTAACACCATTACAACCACCATTACAACCATTACCTTAAATATGACCATCACCATTACCATCATGATTATCATGGCTATTCCATCTGTATAAGCACTGGCCTCACCACCATCATCACAACCACCACCTTAAATATAACCACCACCATTGCCATCTTTATCATTATAACTATTACCATCTGTGCAAGCATTGGCCTCATCACCATCGTTACAACCACCACCTTAAATATAACCACCACCATTACCATTGTGCTCTTTATGATCACGACCATTAACCTTCCCTTAACTATCAGCACCACCACTTTGATTCTAACCCCTCACCCTGACTCCTATTCCAGTTACCTGTATAGAATGTTGATGATATATGAATGGACGAAGCTGAAATTCTTTCTCTATTTTTTGAAGATTTGGATCCTTTCCGTCTAAGTTTGGGAGACTTATTTTTGCTGTCTCGTTTATTTCCAAATCTGTACAAATAAGCAAATATGAAAAAAATAATGCTCATCTTTTATTTGTGAAAATTTTGAATTTTGAATATAGAGCTGATAATGGTTATCCAGTATAAAAAATAATTATTCACCTTCTCAAACAATCCCAAGCTTCTTCAGTGGTAATTTCTCCAGCTTTTATTTTTCTCATTAATTCCATTCTTTCTTTTTCACCCAAAGCTATGTCAGAGGCAAGCACTTCAGAACTGGGTCCACTAGAATGCCGTTTGAAACTACTTCGGCTAAAGAAGCCTTTTTTCTTCTTTTGCTGTTTAATATCAACACTCTAACATAAGCAAGAAAACCAAGATGTCGTTGCAACATTCCATGAAGTCTGATCTGCCAAATGTTCATTGTTAAATACTGAATTATTGTTTAAATACTAAATTAGTGTAGCAACAAGTCACTAAGGAGAAAAGGGCAGACTTAAGTATTTTACTCTAGCTAATGCCAGGCAATCTTACCTGTCAAAGTGACAAAACCTGCCTGTGAAAGTGTTAAAAACTATCTCCTTAAATACAGGTGGTGCTTGAATTGTGCTGGTGTTTTGTACATGTAGCCATATTCATAACAACTGTTAGTTTAAACATTCCATCATGTTCATCTTATATAACCTCAATAATCCTTTGTCAATTATAAACACAAGGACAATGCAAGTAAAGCAAATTTACATTAAATTTGTTCCCCAGATTTTCGCTTTACTTATAAACTCATGAGACCATATTCTTTTGTTTTTCGTCGGTCATTAATTTTGTCATAATGACCTCCATTTTAAAACCAGGCGGTGGTTTTTGATTGCTCCGGGGGAAAGGCGGGGTTGAAAGTTATTA
>JBAHVQ010000380.1:1211572-1227597 GCA_036872915.1 Nanipora kamurai | reverse complement strand
GTAAAGACCTCGGCGCTGTGCGCCTCGGTCTTCACAGTTGAATAAAAACCTCTCCCTCATACTTTAACCTATATATATTTCTGAAATTAATAACATTTGAATAATAAACAAACCTTTTCTGTCTCTCTGGAAAATGGAGTGTGAGTTGCTTCATAACTAAACATCATTAAAAATACAAAATTATTGAACTCAAAAGCAAGTAAATGATACAATGGAGTAAAAGAAGAACAGTCTTAGCAGCTCAAAGGCAGTCATGATCAGTGGACAATATTTTGTTTTGAGTTTGCATCATCATTCTTTGTCTTTTATTCAAACCAGTTGAATTACATCATCATTAATAATTTGAGGTTAATTGCATACAAAATTAGAATTCGTACACCATCAGCTCACCTTAAGAAATTACTAAGAGCTTCTTCTTGTGTAATGTCTCCATGTTTGACCTTAAGCATCAAGTTCTTTCTATCCTCATCACTCATATGCACTTGTGATGCAATGATGGAAGTTTCAACTGGTCCAATAATCTTAAGAGGAGGTTGCTGTACATAATTTTTCTTTTTTCCACTGAAGATTCTGCCAATTCCAGACTTGGGAGACTTTGGGGCTTTTCCTTTTGCTGCCAAAAATAATTAAAATGTTCTTTACATAGTTAGGATAACTTGATTCATTCCTCAAGAACTTCTTAATGTACAGTCAAAATGTTGTGACAACAAGGCACTGGTACTTTTACAAATAAGAACTCTACATCCATGTTACATTAAATCTTGGACTAATTACTTAAAATCTTAAAAAATTTACAATTTAAGAGTTTGCATGACTTACTTACCAACAGCAGTGTCCAAAGAATTTAGACTCTTTGACAGCCTGCTTTCCTTTTCTAATTTTGTGTTTAAATGCTTTCTGCTACTATGCTGAGGAGAACCTTTGGGTGAGGGATGCTGTCAAAATTACAAAAAAAGGCATAGACCAGTGATTATCATAGTGATTAACTCCTTCCTGTCTGTATAGGTGCTCAGCAACCTATGGAGACCTTAGTATTTGTTTCTGGCTAACACCAGACGATTTTACCAATCAGGGGAAAGTATTTGGACAGGAAAGGGTTGAGGAGCAAGCTGGCACTCTTGCTTGCAGATTATACCCAAGTGTTATTCAAAAAGGTCTTTTTTGTAGGGAATTATACTCTATGGATTGAAAACTGTTTCTTACTGGCAGTGTGTTATGACTTTCACTGGAGTCTTCATTTCTTATATATTCCAGTACTTCTTTTACATCTTGCAGATATGTGTACAGCTGATCTGCATAATATTGTGCTAAATCATCCAAGGGATTATGTTCAATATTCTAAAAATAGTAGAAATGTCAGAATGTGCAGCAATGTTATCAAATTGAGACAGCAGTTCTGCATGTTCTTTACATGTACACATTTTAACCACTGGGTTCACAGTCCATTTACAATATTTCTATTTGCCTTGCTCAAAAATAGTTCAGGCTGCTGCAGCCATTAACTAGCTTGTTTATTGTTTTAGTAACCTTAAGAAAAATGACCTTAATACGCCACTGCATACAAAACATGTAAACTGTGTGGTTATAAGCAATTATATAAATTAATATTAGTTTATAAACATAACCCTCTAAGAAACAATGCACAAAACAGGGGGTTACAAAGTGAAGTTATAGTAGGAGGTCAGGAAAATTCAAGAGCAACTTTACACGCGTTTCTAGTTGCTTTTATAAATTTTCAAAGATATTAATATTTGAAATGAAGCTTTCCAAATTTGCAACATTAAATAATCAAAATTGCAACCAAGTTGGGAATTGGAAGTACTGCAGGAAATGCTGACAGAGCTTCATTATGACTGATTTAATTCCATCAATATCAATTTTAAAAATTTCTAATTGCTTCAGTTTACCAGAACTTTACCAGGGTCCATACATATGTCCTTTTTGAGTAAAATTTAAGGGAAAAAATATCACAGATGAAAATCCAAACATCAAAGTACAGTACTGTATGGGACTTCACCTTCTGTCAGAAACATGAACTTTTAATCATGTAAAATAGGTTATGATGGAATTACTAAAGAGTTAATGAAGTATTACAATTTTGTTTTGGAAAATCTACATTTTATAACTGAAGCAATTTACATAAATGAATGTGTTTTTTTTAATTACAGTTATTTTTATACCAAATGGTGAACACTAATCAGGTTCATGTGGAAGCTTGGTGTGTATCAGGTGATATTCCTGATGAATGTTTGTTGGCTGCCAGTTACTTTTATACTAATAGTTTGACTAAGCATCACAGTTAGAATGAATATACATGGTACTGTTTGCAAAATTTATACCAATATTCAATACCCTGCTAAGAATACTAATTAACATGAACTCATTACAAATTTAGATGCTAGTGAACATTTTAATAAAAAAACTAACAATTTTGTAAGGCATTTTGAAAATGACAAAAGATAATGTATTGTAATATTGCTGAGAGTACCTAACTGGCAAAACCCCTACCCAGTCCACACAAAGGTTTGCTGCTGCAGCTAAATATTTGATTTCATGTGAGGACAAGTTGAAAAATATTCTTTGTTAATCAGACAATCATTCAAATCTTTCCTTTGTTCTTTATACTTTATACATTCTTTATTCTTAAGACTATATACATGTGGTCAAGAGTTGTCAATGCATTTGTTTTCTTTAACCCTTTTAATCTGGAATGATTATAGACATCAAAACTTTGATGAACAGCTGCTATCATATGGAGCCCTTTATCAAAATACACATGATTAATATTTTATGCATTGTCTGGAACATCACTTCATAAAAAGTCATAAATGTTAATGAATGCTTCATAAATAAAACTGAATGCTGTATTCCTTTATTGTCTTGAAAAATAAACATTAATTGATGACTAGACCTGATCCAGTTAATCACATCTTGGAAGATATTAGCAAGACAAAACAAAATGCCTTACAATACCTTGCTGACCCAACAGTTCAGGAACCATTATCTCATAGAAGACTTATGTGCAAGCAACAGTATTTCTAAACACATAACCACAATAAAAGTGCATAATTCGTGACACTGGGCTTAAATCATTAAATTATCCTCGG
This sequence comes from Nanipora kamurai, assembly GCA_036872915.1. Classification (NCBI taxonomy): domain Eukaryota; kingdom Metazoa; phylum Cnidaria; class Anthozoa; order Scleralcyonacea; family Helioporidae; genus Nanipora; species Nanipora kamurai. Next base: position 1,224,490 of record JBAHVQ010000380.1, on the reverse strand, counting down.
TAAGAAATTCTTGGTTACGCAGTCAATTAGAATTAACAGGGAATTAGTGCTGCTGAAACCAACTGACGCTCCATCTTAAAAGAATGTTTTTTATGTCATTATTCTGGTCAGGTTAGTGCCCACACCATTACGTCTAAACGGAAATTTTTGCCACTCAGCAAAATTGATAGCCAATTATTAACTAGCCGACTCTTGAAACGCCTCGCATTTTTTTGAAAAAATTGCGCAAATTACTATTAAAAGATATACTGATATATTAGGCAATATGTACAAACGTGCTTTTTGACACCTTTGATGTTAGCTAAGTCAAAGTTCGAAGCCAGAATACTACAATTTGCCGAATAAATGTGATCTTCTGGCTATTTACGCAAGGAGGTTAACACAAAAGATATTAAATGACGCAGAATAGAACTTAACAAAATATCCTGTCACATGAGGGAAAATTCCGTTAATGTAGCGAAATGATATCTTTCGGTGCTTTAAGACGAGTCACCTCACGAACGAAACCACTTTGGTTTATAAACCCTCCAATTATTTCGGCTTTACTTACTCTTTAGTGAAACAGTAAAATCATGATTTTAAATACTCACCGGGTTTTTTTCAGGCAGCACACAGTTGTCTTCTGCTAGGAGATCTCTCATTTTTTTTATTAGGTCATCTCTTCGATACTTCTCACGGTCACGATCAGATTGACTGAAGTTGGCGTCGTGAGTTGGTTCATTCGACTCCAGCTGAAAGTACACTGCATGAACTCCTTGATCCCGAAGTAATCTAACTGAATTAAGGATATCCTTTCGGTCCTTTGAATTTATGACGCCTATAGCATCCAAGTCCTCGTCGCCTATTTGTTTACAGATGTCTAAATCGTCGTATCCATTATCAATAAAGGCATCGGCGTAATTCAGAAGACCCAAAGAGCGAAGCCAATCTTCTACCTTGGTGTTAGACGCCATCAGCAAACCTTTGAAGAAACCATCAAAAAATGATACTTATGAACTGAACTTGGATGATATCATGATAATTATTGAAACGCCTGCAACACTCTCCCTTATTTTATATACTAACATCCCTTTGATCTTCAATTGCGCATGTCTCGACTTTGTTCACGGGAAGTGAAATTTGCATTCCTCTACTGGAAGTATGTATATTTCAATTTCGAACTTCGTTCTGACCATTATCAATTAATGATTAACGACCTATTTGACTGACTCTACCTAACTTCTCGTTCTTTGGAAGATTCCGTTTAACCGCACTTTATACTTCACAAGCAGAGAGCAAACATAGACGCACAGTAAGCACTGTGGAGCTCACTTAGATGTTATCAAAGTGTTCAAATTCGTGATTATCATAAATATGACAGCTTGTGGGTCGATTTGATTAGCTACCGGTTCCGGGGGAAATTTCCTAAGACCGAATGACTTTTTAAGATAACAGCATATTTGAAAACGTTTTCCGACAGCTTGATACAGAGCGTGAAAACAATTTATCCGGTTTTTTTAAAGACTGGGGTTGATCTTGGTAGCAAAGGTAAACAAGTCAAAATAATAAAGGCCGAAAGTTGATTTGTTTACTGAGAGATTATCACTTACATAAGTGCCTAATTTCACTCAAAAAATGCAAGATGTATTGCATTAAGAATTGAGGGAGAAAGACGAAGACAAATAAGACTTCTTTCAATTGAACACAAAATTCAGAGCTAAATTTAAGAGATAGCTTAAACGTAGCTTAAAGTTTTATCTCAAATAATACTGTCAAATTAAAAGAAAAAACTGAAAGTTCTGCCTCGTTTAACATGAGATATATGAACCAGATTAGCGTTACCTGTGTCGATCGAGAGGTGGTAAGAGACTAACACTGAGTCTTTTAGTCTTCGTTTCATATTTATCAAGTTTCTATGGGGTCCATGCAGGTTCAAGTTTCGCGTCAAAGTACAAATTCATTGAAAATTATAATAAATTCTGCAGACTTTCTTGTCAAAGGTTTAGCATAAAAAACCTAACTCGATAGTTTTCAAGCGACAGATAGCAACTGCGGGTTACCGATGGAAATAGTCATTACTTTTTATTACTCTTTTTTCCGCTATTGGAAAAAGGTGAGAAGATCATCATGTCAAAATATTTGTGACCGCTGATACTAAATGGAAATACGCTCTTCATTAACCATATTATATTCTACTTATTAATGGCCAACTGTCTCGACTAGCCTTTACGGTTATCACAGTTGGCCTGCACTCTTATAATTTTAAATGCATTTTTAATTCCTAATCTTTGTAAAATTTGTAGTGCTAAATAAAGTTGTTGTTGTTGTTGGAAACTATAAAAGACACTTGAAAAAATAATCACTTGGGCCGGACTTTCAGACAGTATTTTTTTTTTTTGTTGCTTAGTTTTCTGAGATGTCGGTATTTTTTCAGTGGGCTATTTGAATTAAAATTTCGTGGAGTAAAAAGTTCGTAAATTCATGCCAATACCGTTACGGAAAATCTCAACCTCAGCAGAAATTATGAAAATTCAGTCCCTAATCTTTTATCGATACGTAGGGGTTGGCTATTAATAGCTTTAGTTTCGAGCAAGGAGAGTTTATCACTGCTGCCAGAGTGACATAAGAAAACGATACTTATCCTCATTTATTCTAGACTTTCAATTTAAGTCCCCACAAACCATTCACAAACTCTAACCTTATAACCCAAACCCTTGCCCTAAATGAACTTTAAATTGAAAGTTTCAACGCAGACGTTTAACGAAGATTCAGCATGAGACCAACGAAATAAACCATTCCTTCAAGCAACCGAAACATAGGGGGGAAAAGATTACATCGAGACATGCTGGAAATTTTTAACTAGTATTTTTAGCGGCTGATTACATGGAGATTTTTTTCAGCCCTGGTTCACAAACAAATCGCTTAAAATTGACGTTGCGATTACGTGGCGAAAATTCCAGCCCGGTTGACCGGCTAATTTTCACGGCGAAATTTTAACCAGGGCGGAATTGAATTGAAAAACGCATGGGAACTATGTCAAAATACGAAAACAACAAAGGCTACTTCACAATTTCCTGGTGGATTCACTTTCGATCAATGTCAATTTCAACCTGGGCTTCTCAGTGAAATTAGAAATACAGCGGAAAATCCACTCTCGTAGTTGTCTACGATCGATTGTCATGCTTGATTAATAGCTGGTTGGTCGGATAGTTAACAAAGTCTTTAGAATGAACACTTGTCGATACTCCGAGAGACAATACAGATGGGGCGAGGCAATTCTGCACCCAGTTGGTGTCGTGACGTCATACATTAGGGGCAATTTCGTGATTTCACCACAGTAATTTTCACAGAGGAGGCGCGACTGAATTGTAGAAAAAACTGTGATAGTTCTTGCCTTTGCCATAATTGCACTTTCTTCTATTACGATTCAGGTATAAGAATGATGCATATACAGCATTTACATCATCTTCGATCTTCTTCACTGTTTGATTTCCTTGAACTCACTGGTGATCAAGTACAGTGACAGCCGACTGCTGTTGTTTCAAGTATTTTATGGTCATTCAGTTACACTTGAAACCTGTTTGAGGTTAATTTTACGAAGGCCGTTTTAGGTGTGAGTCTTGCGACAGGCCACTGAAGAACGCAAGAATTTCAAGTGACAGAAAAGGTAATATCTAACGTTTAGAATAGCCATTTATTTGATATTATTTTCATCGAGCTTTTCTCCTGTTTTGCTATTACAGGATATCTCCAGAGCAGAAAAACCAAAATAGAATTATGGATGTTTGTGATGTTGAAATACCTACTTTTCAATTTTATTTTTGATTAAGTTATAATTTTGAAGCAAGCAAACGCTTGCCGGCCTACAACTGGAAAGAAAAGATAGCTCGGTAACACAAATGAATCAATGCAAAATTTAAAGAAATCAAAAGAGGACAAAATGAAAGAAATACGAAATACAAATGAACAAGGTACAAAATTCTAGTAAAATTAGAAGCCAACAGTTAAATGAAAGCTTCTTCAGTTACTTTGAGAACCGGAGACAAACGGAAATACTATTCAAATGTTTCCTCTGAGCAATAAGGAAATTTTCAAAGCATGCATGGTCAACGACACCAATGGTAAAATATGTGTCAACTTGTCACGACAACATGAAGAAAACATGAAATTATAAGTCCTAAACTCTATATTTATTGAAAGATCACGTCTTCAATATGAAACTTAGAAATGTAGGAAAGAGTAGACGACTGAATGAATGACCTTTAATGATCAAACGCAAACTGTTTTCGTATCAAGGCCTTAGGAAGATGTTTCATATTAGGGGAGTTGAAAAATTTCAAAGGGGTCAAGAAGCATGATCCCCCGGAATATTTTGAATTCGGGAGTCTTTGGTATGCTACTTCCTGGATTTTGGTATGGTTATTTACAGGATTCTAAAGGTTACAAAATACTATATAACATAAACCTCGTGCGTTGATGTCAAGTGCTTGAGGGGGGTTCAACACCCTCATTCCGCGTTTAGGGGGCGCCAGCCCCTTGGGCCCTTCTGCTTTCTATGTCCACCTGTACCTTAAACATTTGGTGACGAATTTGGAATTGAGTTAAAATCTCCCTGTTCATTTATCATACTTTTATATATTAATGTTTATCCTGCAGGCCCATTCCAACATCAGGACGCAGCCGTGTTTCAACAATCAACAGGTTTGGCCCGACATCAAAAGTAAACAAAGCGGAAGCACACATTCCTACATAAAAAGTCTTCCGAGTGGACGGTGATATCGAAAGCTCTTTGAACATGAATGCTTCATATAAAAAAGAACCTTTGTTTTATCGTAAAGGCATCCTTAAATCATATGTGCTTTTGCAGGGCGTTGGAATTTCGTACATTCCACAACTGGCCACACGTTTGCACATGGCTTTTTCACTGTCTCCGCGAGTGGGCTAAATTTGACGTGTTAAAAATAGATCAGTATGTAAAGTAATGTTATGAGCCGACGCAGCAGACCTATCTTGGACGTCTCTACTCGTGACTTTTCTTGCTGAGGTTCTTCGGGAAAGGTTTTGATGCTTGGAAGAAAATGCCTTGGAGCTTTTGAGTTAAAACTGATTTGGAACAAGGGTTAGAATTTGTGCTAGGATTAGTGTTAAAATATTAAAATTGTCTCGCAAACGTGACATTATGACATCAACTGAGTACACAACAACCTGACCGCGTTTAAAATAACAAATTGCTTTCCATTGTGTACATATCATTACTTAGTTTGTTATTGGTTTTTCGATATGCTTGGTAAAAATATCACATGACTTTTTTACCTATAAAAACACTACCTAGTTATCATATTATTTTACGTTTCACTCCGACGAAGGGCATTCGGTCAAAGTGGAAGTATCCCTATACCAAAGTTTCGGCAGTTGACTTACCCACTTGGTTTTATTTTAGCCTCATATAAGGTTACTGGATCCACAAGTGCAGACGAATAATTTGTCGGAAGTGGCCGGCTGCTGTCGGAAGATTCTCGGGATTCGCTCGTGTGATTTGCCCTATTTACACACCAGCCACACCAGTGCGAAACATGTTACTCTGAGATGAGCTTTTATGTCGTATAATGGTGTTGACGAAATCATATCTTCGTTATGTAAATTCTGGAGCTTTTGGAGTGATTGCCAGTCCGAGAGCTAATGTTTGTTTACTAAAGGGAGGAACAGAACAGAAGAACAAACGGGATGTGGTGTATAATGCTGTGGTACCGGCATTAGAGAATGTGTATATTTGGGATGTGAGGAGAGGAGAGAAAGTTAGTGAATGAAATTTGTTCATTTCTATACCTTCTTAACTAACTGTTAATAAGACGAGCACAGAAATGTTGATGATCTCTTGCAATTCTTTCTTATCAGATCAAAGTATTGCAAGGAGACAAAAGTGAGGTGACATGTCTGTGTCAGAGTCCTGATCTGGAGCATATCGCCATTGGGTGAGATATTAAAACTATTCTTTAGATGAGATACATCCTTCCAAGATTGAGCCACTGGGTTTTCCTCTTAGGGGAGAAGGGAGAGTTTTGGACAAACCCTGTGGAATCACGAACTAATATGCTAAAAAAAGTTACAGTCTTGTGGTTTTGCAGCTAGTGGCCCCAGTGGCCACAACTGGTACTGTAGTACAGGCAACTCCTAGGCTTTTCAATATACCTAAGTCAAATGTTAAGCTAAAAGTTACACCCCCACCATGGTAAAATGATAATGTATTACCTTTTTTATAAGCATTATCTTCATTTACTTAATGTTTAAATTTAATGTTTATCAAGTTATGGTGATGGAGTTATAAAGATATGGAATATCGTTGGTGGTTCATCACAAATCACATTTAGGTAATTATAATATAAAAATCCTATACAGCACTTTGGTTAATTTGTCAAGGAATTAGTGTTACAGTTATTAGATTGATATGTTATAAGTATTACTGTATTTGCAGAATAAAAGTCAATTTCATAATCAGGATATTCAAACACTAAGCCAGGATTCTGTATATCCAATACAGAACAAACATGAATTCTTTACTAACAATAGCTTTCTAAAAGATGCTGTTAGTTACAGTTATCTTCAGTTATCTTGTATTTTTTAAGGGATAAAAAGAAATCAGCTTTGCTTTGAAAAGTGCAAGTAGAAGGCAGCAGCAGTATCTGGAAATATAATAATGCAGAATTGGCACTTTAATTTAACCACTTTTGTTTAAGTATTAGCAGACACATATTAAGCAAGACTTTTGTTTGAAGTTTCCTCATAAGATATAAATATGTTTTAGAAGTCATTGCTTAGTACCCAGGCATGATTTGGGGAGGAAAGCACAAGAGCACTGAAGGAGCAACCCAATCCTCTTCAATTTGTGTGTCTTTCGCTTGAGACATCTAGGTATTAGGCAGTAGAGGTCACATTAACCTGTAATAACCTCATGATGCACTGAAAAACAAGAAGAATGATTAAATCATAAGATATAAATGTTCGCTAGCATTCAGTCCCATATAGGTTATATAAATTTTCTTTTAATATTATAGTGGTCATAAGTCTGGAATAACATCTCTTCAGTATGATTCAACAGGAGTTCGGCTTGTCTCAGGATCAAAGGTACCAAATAAAACCTTTTGACTTACTGAATTATGACTTAAAATTTCTTCTGTTGCCTACTAACTAATCAGCATCTGTCTTTTGTACTCAGATGGCCACAACAATAACCTGTTATCATAAAAAAAGTATCTTTTATCTTGATTGTAGTGTACTCTTAGAAAAGTAATCTACTTTTGCCCTAGAATTTGGTTACCCAAAAGTAAACAAAAGTTTATCCCCTTAACCATTAGTTTTCATCCTTTTAACAGACTGGACACATCCTTTTAAGAAGTAAAATTGTCTGGAATTAGCCAGAGTAAAATCTAAAGTGCACCCTTGCCTCTTTAATGGGTTAAAAACCAATCAAATGATATTATTTAAATTCAGTTGCTGATTATTTAAATTATTAGGATACTGATGTTATAATTTGGGATATTATTAATGAATCAGGACTGTTCAGGTACAATAAATATAATTGTTGTCAAATTACTGTATTTTCTGGGTGATTACCTGCACATTGTATTACCCTCACTTGCCAAATTTGGAACCCAAACAAATTTTTGCCAACAGATTACCTGCACCCAAACCTCATCAGATAACCTGCAGGTAATTGCCCAGAAAATACTGTATTATTTTGAAAAATGTGCAAATTGTTTATACTGTATTTTTATCAAGCATCAATCACTTCATACCAAGTAAGGCAATACAATGTGCATCCAACATACTCTCCTCACCTTGTGCATCTTATAGTATTTGGAAAGTACTGCACATCACTGCATAGGTTGCTTTTGGGTTTATAAATACATGTGTATTCCTATTTTATTTTTACCAAAATTAGTATAAGCCTTCAAAATTATTTTATTTTATTTAATTTTGTTTAAAAGGTTGAAAGGACACAAAGGAATGATAACCCATAGTTACTTCCTTCAGAGTGTGAATGTTTTAGTGACAAGGTAATCTAAGCATTTCCTCTTAACACCAAGGTTTGTGCTGTTTTCAATTACAGTGAACAGTTTGGATGACTAGAGAATGTTGATCAAGCTCATTATCTCAGAAAAATGATTTCTGAGCCCTAGACAGGAATCAAACCTGCAACATTCTGATGACCGGTGAGACACTTTAACTATTGAGCTACCATGACTCAGGTGGTGAGCTAGGGTGCAGGTTCCTGGACCTAGGAACTTAGGATACTGCCTAAGTGGAAGTAACAATGTGATAACAATGATTGAAATACTTAATACTGAACACAACTTTGGTTTATGTGGGAGCTTGGTTAATATCAGATGACTAGTAGACATTCATCAAGCTCGTTGGCTCAGAAAAACAATTTCTGAGCCCTAACCCTGAGCCTGAATCCATAACCTTCCACTCAGCCAGCTTAGGCATATGACAAACCTGCACCCTAGGTTACCATCTGAGTCATTGTAACTCAATGGTTAGAGTGTCCCACCAGTCATCTGAAGGTTGCAGGTTTGATTCCCGTCAATGGCTCAGGAAGCGTGTTTCTGAGATAATGAGCTTGATGAACATTTCCTAGTCATCTGATATTTACCAAGGTCCCACATGAACCAAATTTGTGTCCAGCATTAAATAATGAATAGTTTGCATTATAATTCAGAATTAAATGTCACTTTTTGTTTTAGTTCAAAAGACACTTTTGTCAAGTTTTGGGACTTAGAAACCCAGCATTGCTTTCTGACATTGGTTGGCCACCGAAGTGAGGTAATTTGCATACTACATCAATGCCATTGAAAGCTAAGGTAACCGGTTAATGCAGCACCTAATGCTCATACCTTTTAAGAGCCACAAACCCATTTTTTTCAAAGCTATGTGTATTAAAAATCATACATCTAGGAGTTGCACAAAAGAAAGACAGACAAGTAGTACTTAGAAATAGTAATGCCACTAGATTTAAGTTGAAAGGTTTGAATTACTGGTATACAAAATCAATATATGCTTTAGGATCTTGAACTGCAGAATGAATCTGATACAACAAGTATGGAAAGAGCAGCTAAATTTCACTTTACACTTCTACATTTTTTGAAGGTTTGGGATTTTACCATATTAAAAAATGAAACCAGACTTGTCACTGGCTGCTCAGACAGTGAGCTTAGAGTATGGGAAATAAAATATAAGGAAAATAACAACAACAAATCTGCAGAAATAGAAGAGAAAAAACGAAAATTATCAACAGGAAGTGATGAAGAGGATACAAAGGAAGCTGAAGAGGTGTGTAATTATACCTTTCTAAAAAACTTTTTGAATAACCATCAACGAAATTTAAATACCTGTATTGACTTGAAAATCTTTTAAGTCATGAAATGCTCAGTCAACCAATAATATCCATGTAATTTGTGGTTAGTAATTCTAAAAGTAAAAACAAAGCCAATCTCTTAATTGCTATTCTAGCTAAAACATCTCTTCTTGCCAAGTTAAATCATTTAGTGTTAGCAAAGGTGAAATTATATAGACTAGTTTGGGGGTGAATAGGTTTTATACTTAGCATACATTTTATAGTGATTGTCAGAAACTTATGATATTTTTCATGCAATATCCATGTCTAATAGACTAAATTATTATACTGCTTGTAGGAATGCCTTTCTTGTAATTTTCTTGGTTCCATAATGAGACAGACTTCAGAGAGAGTTGTGTCCTTAATCTCAGACAAAAGTGAACAATTTCTAGGTTGTCATGTAAGTCATAAGTTTTCAGTTCCTGCTGCTGCTTTTATTGCTGCTGTTGTGGTAATTACTTGTCAATGTTGCTGCTGGTGTTAATATTCACGTATCAATAACCGGATATTTGTAGGGTTGAAGAAAATTATACTATCATAAGGTTAATTAAATGTCATTCTCTACTTATTATAAATCAAATATCCAATTATTTGGTCCCTCTGTCAGTCTACTTTGATTTCTGGTTATTATTTTTAAACAATAGAGTTTTTTTACATGATTAGAGCTCAAATTCAGTGTTGGAAATATTTCAAGTATTGTCTGAAGAGGAAATCAATAAGCGGATTTCAAAAAGAAGGAAGAAGGCATTAAAGAAATATAGGTACAATACAAATTTATGCAAGATGTATTTTGGTTTCTGATGGTGTTTATGTATATTTAACTACTGGATTAAGTACATTTTATACAGCCATATCTTTTTCAAATTTGTTTAGATCTCAGGTGCAAGATAAAAATATTTCACCACTACAAGTATATGGATCTGAAGTTCTTTTTTTTGTGCCCCACTAATTTAAGTCACACATTATTAGTATAATACCTTTGAAATCTTTATTTGTAGGGTCCTGAGATTTCAGGTACTGTGGAGGATGAGTTGGTTAAAATAGCAGATCTTAGAGGAACTTTTAAGATAAGGTGATTCAATTTAATTTACCATAGTTCCAGAAAATGTTGGAAGATTTACTCCAGTGTCTCACCTTAACATGAGAGCCTATTAGAGTTACATGCATTTCTTTTGTTTAGATCCTTTGACTTTGTTTTTAATGAAAGAGAGGAATTAAAGGTATAGCACTGTGATGTGTTATTATGTTTATTTTGTTGTTTAAGTTACTGTAGTGCTGCTGACTGTGTAGTTGTCATTTTGTAATCATGATTTCTTTCAGATATTACTGTTACTTCAAAATAACAGTATAGAAATGCATAAAATAACTGGTGTTACATCAGCTACATGTGATATAGCAAGTCTGGCATCCATTAAAACTCCTGGACACAGAAGTGATGCAAGGTACTGTGAATAGAAAGCTCTAGCCTATAAAGAAATGACACAAATATCAAATTCCCCCTCTGGAAGTGAAAAAACCTGTCGTTCTTCTAATCAGTGTGACATGATGGTGAGCCACTATTGCATAATCAATGGCACTTGACTAAAGTATATTTTAAATTTCAATAAAAATGTCTTCTTTTAACAAATTACTGTGTAATTTGCTTTGCAGCAAGTCAAAATGTTGTGCTTTATTTTAATTAAGCTGCATTACACAACAAATATAGTAATGTCAACATAATCAAAACTTTATATTAAATATTTTAGAACATTGTGCTTTAACTCAGATAGTTCTTGCATTTTATCTGGATCCAGTGAAAGCATTAAAATTTGGAACAGGTAAGGCACAGAACAACTTTTACACTATTGTCATTCTGTAAACATTTGGCCTTGGAATAATAGGCTAATGCCCAATGGTTATATAGTAAAGGGAGTAAATGCAATAATTTCCATAGGTTTTACTGTTATGTGTCAAGTGTCTGTGTATGTAGCATAGTTGTGTCAATGGTATACATATTATAGTTACATGTACCAGTGAACAAAATTTAGTAATACAATCATAGGGTGACTCAGAAATGTATACGAACAATGGCTTCTGGCTACTCGCTGTCATCATTTTTTGTTCCTGGGGATAGACATGTAATTATTGGAACAAAGGTATGATAGTTTTACTGTTACAGAAAGGTGTATGTAGAGCAGCTTACTTAGATGTTCATGATGTCAAGATTATATTAGAAATGTTAAAATTGCTTTTGGATACATGTTTTATCAATAACTTACAGTTCAGTTTATGTTTTATGAAATTTATATTAAAGCCACAAAAGTCACAGTTGTTAATGTCTTTTGTAGCACCAGTACCAGTACATCCAGATAGGACCAAAATGTGATAGTCCTGCAAATGCCCAAAATATGGTTTTATAATCCAGTGTAATGATAAGAAATAGGATATTTGAGAGCTGTTGAGTGGTTTTGGTATCCCTGTAACAATTCTCAATCTGTTATTGTTTGAACTGGTCCTCAAAAGAGTGACAGTAGTTTGCAGTGCACCACATGAATGTGTGAAGCATACGAAAGGGGCCCCAAGAACATGAACCAGATATGAGAGGCTGACCATCAGTTTAGTCTATTACAGTAGAACCTCAATGTTTGTTACTGTCAGAGACCTCGGGGACTAAATAGGGATAATTGGTTAAAGAAAAGTCAAATTCTTTCTGCATACTGTACAATTCAACTATTTTGAGAGGCTACATTTTGTTATACAGGCAGGAAAACTGCAAATATTTGACATATCATCTGGAACTCTTCTTGAAAATGTGGATGCCCATACAGGGCCAGTCTGGTCTCTGTCTCTTGCCCCAGATAAAGTAAGTTATTTTTTGAGTGTTAAATTTCCAAATAGTATCCTTTAGTTAAAGCCATTCTGAGCTAAAGAATGAACATGTGATTGAACCAAATGTGTATTGTTGACAGCAAACATAGTGGAAACTTTTTTTATATATTTTGTTGTTTATTTTTTGGGAGGTTCAGCAATCTTTGGAAATTTGTGGAGAGCAAAGTGAAACAAAGCTTGTGTTTAATATCTTTGTAGACAGTTTTTGCATCTGGAAGTGGAGACAAAGAAGTAAAGTTCTGGGAATTTGACCTGATTACAGATGAGAATTATTCAAATACAAGGTAAAATATGGGAACATTTCCATAAGGAGTTGGTTTCAATTAAAGATAAATAATGTCAGATCATGACTTATGCTCATGTTCCTTATTAATTTTAGTAAAAGGTTGAGTGTCTATCATGTAAAAACTTTAAAGATGGCTGATGATGTTTTGTGTGTAAAATATAGGTAAGTTAAAACATATTAACTTTGATAACACACATTTCCTGTGTTAGGCTACTTGTAGTCAGTTTATCAACATTAAGAATTATTAGAGCTTCTAATCTTGAACACATGTTTATGATTTATTTCATAGCCCAAACCAAAAATTCTTGGCAGTAGCTCTTCTTGATTCCACTATTAAAGTTTTTTTCTCTGATACATTGAAGGTAAAACATTTTGAACATAATATGTAGTG
>JBAHVQ010000380.1:1160032-1211472 GCA_036872915.1 Nanipora kamurai | reverse complement strand
ATATTATATGGTGCTTCTATTACTGCATATTAGTTTTTCAAACTCCAATTTTTCTCATAGTATAGTCCACTTTTTAATTAAAGTCTTTCTATTTTGCTTGTTCCTGGTAGTTTTTCCTGTCCTTGTATGGCCATAAGTTACCAGTGGTAACCATGGATATTTCGTCAGTAAGAACTGTATATACTTTTTTTGTTGTGCCGAAGAAATGTTGACAGAGCCTGGAGTTTGTTCATGAGCTAAATACTGTAGCTTCCATATGTTCTGGTTGGTTGTAAAATTAACTTAGCTGAGAAACTTCTTGTTTTTAACGCTAATTGGAGATCAACTAATCAGGATTATTGTTTATCTTGTCACAGGATAATATGTTATTGATATCTGGAGCAGCTGATAAAAACATCAAAATTTGGGGACTAGATTTTGGAGATTGTAGAAAATCCATATTTGCTCACTATGATAGGTAAGGTAACAGATTTTGTACATTGATGAGTAAATAATTGTTTGATTTTCAAACATAATAAGTGTTTAATTTTTCCAATTTATTTTAGCATCATGGCTGTTCAGGTGTGAAATAATTTTATTTACATAACTCTTGTGCTTGTCTGCCAAGTATCATTGCTGATCAGTTCAAACTGTGTGGAATTTAGGTGTAACTTGATATGTTTCTTTCTTTCAGTTTGTGCCTAAAACACATTACTTTTTCACTGCCAGTAAGGATAAAACAATAAAATACTGGGATGCTGATAAATTTTTGCATGTGCAGACTCTAGAAGGCCACCATTCAGAGATCTGGTGTCTGGCTGTCAGCCATAATGGTGAATTTGTTGTAAGTTTGTGTTGTAAATAAATTTGTTTGCTTGTTTGTCTGTTTGTTGTTTGTTTGTTGGTGCAGGAGACCTGAACATTAAACACAAATTTTGTACATGGGTGGGAGGGTTGGGGTTAATACAAATGGCATGTGAATGTTTGTCAAGCTTGTGTCCTCAGAAAAACGACTTGTGAGCACCGGACGTGAATCAAACGTGCAACCTTATGATGACCTGTGAGATCTCACTGATATCTTGCAGGTTCAATTCCTGTCTGGGGTTCAGAAATCGTTTTTCTGAGAATACGAGTTTGTTGCGGGAGAGTAGGCAAGAGGAAGGCTGGTGAAGAGCGAGTGAAGGAAGAAAGACAGAGAGAGAGAGTGATAGAATGTCAGAGGGAGGAAAAAAAGATGGAGATAGAGCAAGAAGGGTGGGGGTTAGGATGGGATGGGGCAAAAAGGAAGAAGAGGCACCCATAAGAATGCGAGGGAGGGAAACAGATAAAGGCAAAGGGAGTGTGTGACAAGGGGGATTAGGTAAAAGAGGAGAGAGAGAGAATTTTATTTAAACACGGAATTCCATCAGTTTAACAATTGTTTTACATGAAAGCAGTGTATAACTAAAATAAGGGAAAATATGTATATATATATAGACTACATTCAAGTAATTATTTACAAAGACAAGCTATTTACAACATACAATGATCTGGAGAGTTAAGGAGAAGGTATCAAGTATACGTTTGAAATTATTCAACGATTTATTTTCTCTTAATTCATTAGGCAGGTTATCCCATCTCATGCCAGCACTAAATCTGAAAGACTTTTTCAGATATTCAATTTTGGGTTTTGGTAAAACAACTTTGGTATCAGAACCTCTTAGATTACATTGGTTTGAGTCTTTGACCTTTGTAAATTGATTCATAATATATTGAGGGTACTGACCACTTAAAGCTTTGAACATTGTAGTCATGTCATGTTTAAATCTACGAGTGGCAGGATTATCCCAATGCAATTGAGTTAAAATGTCTTCTGAACGTATTTCGAAACTTGATTTGGTAATAACCCTAGCCGCTCTATTTTGTAGGGGGTGCTAGGAAAGAGAAAGGGAGACAACGAAGAGAGAGAGAGAGAGGGACTGACAGACAGACAGACAAACAGACAGACAGAACCGAAATTTGTTAGTAAAAGTATATCACTGTGAACAACAGGTATAAAAACAAAAGGGGGAAAAGAATTCCTCAATAGTCAGATAGTGAAATCGCAAACGAAAGCCCTTCCTGTGTTCAGTGCTCTTCCCGCCAACCAAAACAGTAATTCTTAAGTTTTATTGTGAAGTTACCGGTATTTTACATCCCAGTGAAGGTCAAACTCTAATCCAAATATGTCGGATTCCAGGTGTCTTGTTCGCATGATAAGTCATTGAGGCTGTGGGAAAGGACAGATGAGCAATTGTTTATTGAGGAAGAAAGAGAACTGGTAAGAGTAGTTAAAGTTAAAATGATAGGTTGTTGTTATAGTTGGTGCATTTTCTGACCGTTTATAGGTTTCAAGCTTTCACAGAAATAAAGAGAAATAAAGAATATGTTTTTGTGAGGACAAGCTGTCGAAACATTTGCCTACAGTACGATTGAAATGCTTTGTAATACTTCGGTATATTTTGCTTCGACCGACAAGTGAAAACAAGAATTTCTAAAACGTATAATAAGAAGAACGCAAATAGAATAGTGCAAAAGACCATCAATTTTTGTCATCAATGTAATTTTTGTCATCAATGTAATTTTATTTATTCATTATCCTTTAGTTGAAGACAAAGACATTTTTCTGTTTTATTGTTTTCTAGGAGCGCGAGGCAGCATATGAAGAAAGTGTTGTCACTGGAGGGGATACCATAGTAAGTTCTCATATACATAGCAGCAAAACTAGAAAATGCCTGTATTTCACAAAACATTTTGCAAAATATGAAATAAAACCAACTAATTTGGTTATTACGCAAAACAATAAAGCACGTAAGCAGATTTTTTCCATACTAAAATAAGCTAAACTGGTAAATAAACGATTTGGTTTAATTTCTACGTCGGGTTTATGAACCTGGGCTGGCATAGTATAGCCCGGATAGCTCACCAGGCCGATAAACACAAGAGTATTTTACAGCATAGTATAGTATTGTACAAAAAAGATTAGTGCAGTATGGTATAGTGAAATATACATGTAGTATAATGTAGTATAGTATATTATAGTGCAGCCCAGGATGGTGTAGTGTAGTGTCATGTAGTGTTGTGTAGTGTCTTTATGTGTACTGGATAACTCTATCGTCTATGACTTAACAGTCCCCACTAGAGGTCAAGTAATGGTAAGTCTTCATATGTCTAGGGAGCGAACAATTATTCATGCTTTGAACAACCGAGTTGGCATGTGGATTGTAATCAATGGTGAGACTTAACTCCCCTTCAAGTCTGACTCTTTTATCTCCAGTAGGCGAGCAAAATCGTCTGGAGTTAGCCAGTTTATAGAAAGTGCTGTCTAGACAGAGAGGGGTTGATTACTTTTACATTTACATTTACTTTGGTAGATGTATTGTTGAATATACTGGTAACTAGGTCATGGTTAATGTGAAACTCTCTTTCCAAATGCTTCGTAAAATTAAAACCACTATGAAGATGCTTTTGAAATGTCATGGAAAACAGGAAACCACAATAATAGACGAAGCTAACCGCCACTCATAACTAATATTGCAAAATATTATAAAGAAAATATTGTCTCAGTAAAATGTCACTTCATGCTGAGAATCAGCTCCTCATTGCTCTTTTGGTGTTCGTTTTATTCGTTGTTCAAAGAGACAGCGATATATTGAAGTTGTATTGGGAGTTTATTATTATTATGGCGAGGCTAGATCACCTGAAACTCAAGTCTGAGTTAGCTGAAAGTACTTAAATTTGCCATTCCACCAACCACAATCCGACAAAACACTAAAGCTATGTCTTTCGCAGAAAGACAGAAGTGTTGGTCCTTACGCACTTTCAACTCGCGGTTGTTGGGATGCTCAAATGTATTGGCCTTTGGTTTAAGATGCGTTGAGAGCCCCTCTGGCTATTTGGACATTTTGGTTTTGTTTGTTTGTTTCATCAGGTCAGATGCCGACGCAGCTGACCTGAGAGAGAGCACGCAGTTTGAAGCATCATTGACCAAACTCCATATAAGTCACTTAATGTGATCACGTTGCGAACTATTTATTCCCATAGGGGGCTGAACATGTGAATTGGTTTCCTCAAATATTTTAATGTTCTCTATTCTAAATTTCGGCAATTCCCCAAGCCTTATAGCTTTTTTTCATATTCCTTATCTTGTTGTCTTTTATAGTATATCTTGTTTCTTTTTTCTAAACTAAACATGATTTTTGTCTTGTCCCACTGATGAACTACTGTATTTATTCCAACAGACGCCCACTATCTATAAAACGGCTCTCTTCAATAAACGCCTCCTCAGATCATGAAGATATTTGACAAACGCCCCCCTCCAATTAACGCCGTACTTTTATAAACGCCCTCTTCTAAGAAACGCGTCCCTGAAATAAACGTACGGCAGTAAAACAAACGGGCTCTGGGCATAACTGTAAACACAAAAAACATGTGAATATTTTCTATACTTAAGATTGAAATATTACATTTTGAAATAAACGCCTTTCTGTAATAAATGCCCCGTTAACAGACCTTTCTGATACTCAAAGCCAGCTCTTCTAAAAGCTCGTTTCTTCTAAAACTCCTTTCTAAAACTCCTCCTTGCTGCCTCGATTGCTTGACATTGTGTTCTCCCTCTGGGCTCTAATACTGTATAATAAGGGCTCAGTAGGTCGCCAGATATAACGTCCTTTTCATGGTAATTCCTTTATTGTTAACCGTTCTCTCTCTTTTCATTTTTTAATCTCATGTTAAAAAAAATAAATATGTTTCATTTCACGCTTAAAAATTTTTCACGTTTGAGTCATTGGTTTGATCATTGTCGTTGATGACGACGTTTCGAAAAATTTCTGCGAAGTATTAAAGAGAGTTAACCTCGGTAGTTTAATGACTTTAAAACTTATCTAATTTCTTAGCACACTACCGCCGCATATTTCATTCATCGTTATGTATCATTTGTTTAACTTCGTGTGTATGTTCTTTAAGATTCCTGGTGAGCAAGATTCAGAAGCAGTTAAACCGGGCAAAAAGACGTTGGAAACAGTAAAAGGGGTTAGTATCTTTTTGGCGTTCTCGGTGTGCTTTGAAAAGGTGAGCCTTTTCAATACACAAGTACATTGAAATCCCGTAAAGCAGACTTTGAGTATTTTAACTGACTTCTCAGACTTAGTATATTCCCAAACTTAGTATATTCCCAAACTTAGTATATTCCCAAACTTAGTATATTCCCAAACTTCTTCTGGTCGTTTGTTACCATTTTAGGCTGAAAGGACAATGGAAGCAGTTGAGCTGTATAAAGAAGAAAGAATGAAAGAATTAGAATATGAAGAGACAAAAGCCGCCACAAAGAAAGAGGTTTTGATAAATTTGTCTTTTCTTAAATGTCCTGATTTTTTTGTTTAATCTCTTCATCTCTTTATCGCCACAAACGAGAACGTAAGTTGAAGTAAATTTACGTCCAGTTACGGACGAGCGTTAAAACTATATAAAATGTTAAATACATTCCATCACTTTTTCTAATTGTAGCGGAAATAGAACGGAATTGGACCAGTGAATTTTGCATTTTTAATGAAGTAAATGTGTGGAATTTTGTTTAACTTTATAGATTTCTAAACCTCCTGTTCACCCTGTTTTGGCCGCTTTTGGCAACGTGACGGTAGGTGTCCCTTCTCTTACGTCAGGTGAAATTTCGCAACTTTTCACTCGCCATTTTACTTTGTACAAATTTGAGCACTATTGCGCATTGGGGATAAAAAAAGCCAATCACAAAGTATAGAACGTGGGATACTTCACGTGCGATGAAAATTCAGCAGTAAACAATTCATTAACAGAGTTTCCATTTAGAAAAAAAACTTAATCCTTGTTGAATGTGCGGCGACGTTTATCTCTTCATTTGCCAAAACGTGCGTAAGTTAAAGTGGAGATAGGGGTTCCTGACAAACGCAACCAAAGCGGAATTGTGGGATAGTGTCATCTGTTTGCTTAGCGGTAATTTATTAGGCGACCATACTCAGCGATTCGGATTATACATCTAGAATGTTCAGAATAGGTGTCCTCGAAATGTAACTCAATTTATAAAGACAAACTTGTACATTTGACTTTCTGCGCTTTTTTAGTGTTCGCGATTTCACATCGTGCGCTATTTTCGCTTGCAATCTCATAGATTGGCTCTTTCAGAAGTTGTGTTGTACTGTATAAAGTATTGGGTGAAATATTTGTAAATTTTACGAGCTACAGTACAAAGTTTATAAAAGAGCTGACGATGGATTTTTTTCCTTCAGCCAACTCATTACGTTCTAACTATAGTGAAGAAAATCAAGTCAAGGTACTTATCTCTCGTTCATTTTTTTAATGAAAAATTACATGTCAGTATTAAGTAAGGAGCCAAAAACCCACTAAAATGTAGACCTTTAAATTTTTTCTCGATATAAACAAAGAAGTACAAAAAATTTTCAAAGCCCAAACCACAATTTCTTTTTTTCAGTGAACTGGAGGAATCGCTTTTGGTACTACCGTTTGATTACGTGATTGCTGTTTTGAAATTAATAAATGAATGGATTAAGGTAAGGAGAATTAAGAATAGCGAAGGAAGCCTTGGAAATGTTAATTAAGGCAGCGAAATTAATGAAGGATATATGTTACAAAGCGGTATTTGTTACAAAGATTTAAGAACTTGCGGAAACACGGATTTCCTAAACAAATGGAAAGAATTTCTTAAAAACAGGAAATTGGGAAGAATTAATAATTAT
This sequence comes from Nanipora kamurai, assembly GCA_036872915.1. Taxonomy (NCBI): domain Eukaryota; kingdom Metazoa; phylum Cnidaria; class Anthozoa; order Scleralcyonacea; family Helioporidae; genus Nanipora; species Nanipora kamurai. Next base: position 1,204,747 of record JBAHVQ010000380.1, on the reverse strand, counting down.
GGTAACCGACAGTCCAGGCGGATTTCGATTTAACGAATACTGATAAGCATGATCATAAACGTGAACAAATGAATGAAAAAATAACAGTTTTATAAAGTCATTTTAACATAAATTGATATATAAGAAGTAAATTGCAATTTTATCAATGAAAATTTGTCACTCTCTGTTCTTTTTGTTTATTTAGAACGGGTGGGAGATTGAATTAAGTTGTCGGTGTTTACTCTTTCTTTTGAGGTAATTGTGAAAAAGACAACTTTTATTATGGACTATAAGTATGTCGAGACACGTAAAAATTATGTATTTTTCTTTTCCAGAATTCATCACAATAAGATTATTTCAACGCCAGATCTGTTACCAGTTATTGACTCTGTAAGAGCGCATACAAGACACCGAGTGCGAGAATTGAAGGTAAACCTTTGATCTGTTCCATTAGTTGACCGAGATAATGATAGATACCTGTTGTTGACAGGCAGTGGCAATTTGGAAGTATCTTCCGCTGATATTAGGCCCCGTTTCCATGTAGTCACTAAGTGGACGGCAACTAGGTCAGCGGCAGTTTTCTTGAGATATGCCTAATGGTACAGACGGAACATTGGTACTTCATGTTCAAGACACAAAATAAGCTGTCACCTATCGTCGGACACGTTGGCTGGCGAAACTTGTAATTGGTATTGCTTTGACTCGTATGATATACTTGCTTGTTTATGACATGTCAAAATTTAATGGACTGTTTTAACTTGTTTTTTAGGACGTTGTGGGATTCAACTTAGCTGGTTTACAGTTTATGCAACGGGAGCTGGAGGCTCGTGACGTTAAGTTCTTTAGTGACACCAATGAAAAGCTTGAACAGGGGCGAAAGAAGAGAAAAGCAGCAATCACTAAGTTTACCTGAAAGAATTAGTATCGTTCAAAAAAAATTGGAGACAAATAGACTCAAACTTAGACTGTAAGGCCAGTGTTTATCGTACTGATAGTATGAAAAGTGACTTTCTCGGTAAGCTGAAGATTGAACTTGTCTATGCAAATTATTGCTGGCACTATGTCGAAGAATTGGAATTCAAGATACAGAATGTGTTGACGTGTTTAAAAGAATACAAGGCATGTATGGTGTATCAATTAAGCCCCCCAATGAGCTCTGGAAGTAGATTAATAAGATCTGATGGAAAAAGCAACCTCCTAATGGATTCTACTAGGTTTTCTTTTCAGATCTTGGCAGAAGGCTAAACTTTATTTTCCTTCTCAAACCCATAAGTCCCTCTTCAGTTACTCTTACCACTTTTCCCCCCACCCTTTCTCATTCTGAAGAGTTTTACAGAATAGTGCACAAACTATTCCACAAATTAGAGTACTTTTCAGCGGAATGACCAAATAAACGAAGTTTGTTACCACAGAAAGGGAAACAAGCATTTTCGATTACCAAAACCGAAGATAACCGGACGTTGTCCTTATAAACTAATACTTTGCGTTATCATTGCTTATATAGATGGCTCAAAGTTCTGATAAGATTAACTTCTTAACCCCTTCACTGCCAGATTTGTCCCTTTGAGGAGTAAAATCGTCTGGCGTTAGCCAGAGTAAAATAGTAAAGTCTACTGTGGCACTGAAAGGGTTAAGGAGATAGTTCTTTAGCAAAGTTTTGCTTTGGTGAACTGCCGAAATTTCTAAGGCAACTACCAGGTTGATTTTGAACTTGATTAATAGTAAGGCTCTTTCAACCTGTTTAAGCAATTAATAAAAACGGTATTGTTATTTTTCGCTACTATCGTAACGAGAAAATACTTTCTTTTGCGTTTTGATTGGTCAGTGCAAGCTTATGTTTACATAGTTATTTTGTTAATTAGCCATATCGTATGCCATATGTTTTATAAATTCCGTTAAAATTACGGGGTAAAAAAGGAGGGAAAACAACCAGAACCTGCTTACAAGTATTGAACGGAAAGTTTATGCGAGATCTCAATCTGGGGCTGCTTGTTCAAAGTCTGGACTGCTTATCCGGTAGGTAAGTTGTAACGAGCGAGCAGCGTTATTCAAGTATACTCCAGCTGAACTAAAATTTTATTCACTAAATGAGATACCTACTGAATCCCGCAAAACGCTAGATTTTTCAGGCTTACCACCGGATAACCTATCCAGGCTTTGAACAACCGACCGCTGGACTGTAGCTTGCCGGTTCACACACTTGAAAAGTCCTAAACTTGAACAGCCCTTTCAAGTCCACGAATTGTCCTCGGATTTTTAACTTTGTCCTGGAAAAGCCCAGAAACCTTTTTTAAACCCTAGAATTTGTACTTAGGGATACAAACCACTAAGTGTGAACACTTTAAACAGAACGTATACATTGTCAATCCCTCTAAGGTGACAGCGGATAAAGTCTGGAGTGTTAACTACCAGGTGATCTGACCGCAAGCAAAAGGCCTGGGACTAGCAGCACGAGAAAAATCCAGTTTCATATCTTTAATCAGTTGTAACATTCTGTGTCTTTTGTGAAACTGTTTGAAAATTGGTGTTTCAATTACGAATTTAAGAACAGTTTTAAGAATAGTTCTAAGAATCTGAGAAATCTAAGAATCTAAGAAAATCTAAGAATGGTTCATGAGATATTAACTAACTTAAACTGGAAATTTTACGTGGCAAAATATGTCAAAATAAATTGGAAACGGGTTTCTATTTCACAACTATTTCCACTTCACTTTCGTGTTTCCAGATCACCTGGTAAGAAATACAGGAAAAAAAACCAAGAGAAAAGGTTGTATCGCGGAGCGGAATGTAACTGTTGGTTATATTGGAGGGGTAAAATAATTGAGGAACGTGGTTGCGATGCTGTGGTAAGTTTAGTCATGGGTACGCTACACCCTTCGATTACACCCTGCTGGTTGACTTGCGCGTTCAAGGGACTAGGAACGACATGGCTTGACAGGGCGCAAGATTTGGATATAAACGTGTGGCAGATAGTGCTGTGAACAAACAAAAAGTTGGAAAGAAAGAATGTTACGCGACGTAGATATGGTTTAAAAAATAGAGTTATGTCAGCAACAGAAAACGAAATTGCTGGGGTCTTTAAGTGGTTGCTGACATCCCACCATATCACCGTGAATGGAGAGTGGCTCGAAGCTTGCATCTCATGGCTTAAACAACAAAACAACAGCACGATGGTAATAAGTTGACATTTCAGTGTAAATCCATGCCGCATGTATGAAATTGTATTTCGATTAAACAGAAGTTTCGTTTAACTTTTCCCCACACAGCGAGTACCACTCACAGATCAAGTTTACGAACAGTGGTTGATGTCTGACCTTAGTGAAAGTGGAACAGGCTGTTTACCACAGCAAATATGTACTGTCGGTGAAACTGAACTTCACGGCTATTATGCTCTACAGGTAATGAATGAATTAAGGAATATCCCACCACGCACTATCAAGCGACAGTAATTCATCAAGTTTAATTTATTAAAAATAAATATATATAATTAAATATCAATAAATGAAATATATATATATATATATTTCATATTTATTGACATTTTATACATTTATATATATATAGTATAATTTATATTATTTATATATCATTCATGTACCTGCTCATAATATTGATTAAAAGTCATGTAAATCTTGAAAAAAATTGATGTCATCTTTATTCAAAAAATATATATATTTCAGGGTACAGCCCCGAATGACTGATGAATAGTTTACCTAAAACAAACAGTTATTACTTTATTGCTTCATATAGTTGCCTACTATCAATTGCCTACTATCAATTTCCTTCTAAACTTCTTTTGAAATCAATTTTAGATGAATTCTATAGTTAATGTTGGTGAATCGGCATACAGTCAATGGAAAAAACTTAAGGGAGAAACACTGACAGAATGTGAATCAAAACAGGAGGCTGTAAGGAGAAAAAAAAGTTCAGGAATGAGAACTTGATATAACATTTTCTCCAGGTGATGTTTTCTGTTCTTATAGTTTGTTTGGTTTCTGTTCTTACCTTGTTCTTATTTAGTGGCAACCAAAACCAACCAGAATGCTTATGCTGGAATTGACAGATGGTGACCAGATTGTCCAAGGAATGGAACACATACCAAATAAACAGCTGTATTCTGGTTTAACTCCAGGAACTAAGGTATAAATTGTAAATTTTACCACATAATCTTTTCACATGTGGTGAAGCAAAGCTGTTTGTGCAGATCAAACTCAGTTTGAGTTTCTTCACACAAGAGCACACCTAGTTATTTCAAAGGGTAAGAGGGTAAGGGCTAACATAAAGGTACCATCAGGATGATTTTTATCATTTTGAGTGCAGTAGATCTAGATGGTTTGGGGAGTGGGGCAAAAAACTCTAACCAACAGGGAAGTCATGAGACCTGGTTGCCAACCCTCCGTCTTAGTTTTTCATCTTCATGCTTAATATATAAAGAAGTTTTCAACTACTTTTATACAAGTTGCAGCATTACAATATGTTGAATCTGTTGACCATACATTTGAGCCTGAACTAAGCCTGAAGAATTTTTACTTTTATGGTAATTATTTGAAGAAGTGAACAACTCTTAATAACTCGTTGCATTTTAAACTCTTTAATCTAGATATTTCTACTATTTATTAAAAAACATGTTTCATTTTAAAATCTTGATTAATTTATGAAATAAATTACATTTATTTCATATTATTTTCAGATTTTGATCAAAGGGAAGGCAAGATGTATGATGGGAATCATATTTCTTTCTGAGAACAATTTTAAAATTTTAGGAGGACAAGTGGAGAGTCTCATTGAGGAGAATTCACAAATAAATGTTTTACACAGGCTTGTGATGTAAGTATATTGAAAACAAATTATGAAAAGAACCATTGAAAGAGACAGATCTGGTGAAAGTTTTTATATAAACATTAGAACTTGACATGAAGTACAAAAATAGTGACAATTTTCAATAATTATAATTACAAGGTTTATGGTGAACATGATTTTGAGGGCAAATGCATAGCAGAGTGCAGTGTAAGTTGATACCTGTGGCCCTTTATTTTTTTAAATAATGAAAACTGAATTTGAAGTCATGTTTAACTCTTTGTTTAGCATGCTGTCCAAAACCAGCCACTTTTATTATTTTAGTCTGTTTAATGCCAGATTATTTTAGTTAATGCCAGATGATTTTACTTGTCAAAGTGAGACCTGTCGGTCAACAATGGGTTAATACTGTACTGAAGTTGTCGATGATGCAAAAATCAATCCCACAAAATTTTCTAAAGCTTCATTTGTCTATCTGTAAACCACTGTTGTACAAGTATTAAGTCTCTTTGAACCTTTCTCTTTGCTTTGGTGCTTGACAGTTACACATGTCAGTAAAAAATTAACATTAAAGGATGGTGAGTCTGAGATTCTCCTCAGTACTATGGTTTGATTTAATTATAAAACATCCTTAGTCTATTGATCAGATATTTCATAGCAATTTTCACCTTACGGGTACGAATACAGCAAAAATCACACAGACTAGAAATAACAGAGTGTTCCCACATGAATGGATACGATCACAGATGGGAACATGGCTTGGAGACCTGATTTAATAATCAAATCATGTAGCAATTCAACCATGTGTGGATCCAGATGCAGTTGATTTAAAAATCACACTTGAAACCTAATGTATGGGAAAACCAAATTACAAATTTGTATGGTGATCATAGCCTAGCTTAACATCCTAGCTTAATGAACTTGAAAAACCTTGGGTATGAAATGTCTTTCACTTCAAATCAACTGTTGTTCTTAGATCCTCCAATTCATATTACAGTGTTATATTAGTTTAAACTGCATTTTTGAAATTTTTTAGATTAGGTTTGTTGAATGTTACATGTTGTTATTGTATGTTCTGGTGGGAGGATTAACGTCCTGTCATCTGTACCATCAATCTTGCAGAGATTGTCAAGCCAATAAATAAATAAATAATTTTTAAAATCAATTTAAGCATATTGAGCACATATTGGTAACTTGCAGTTTCCTTTTTTTTCTGGCAGGAAAGATAAACAAACCAAAAGGGGTGACAGCCAAGAAAGAGAAGGAATCTCGAGGATTCAAATGACGAATATAAATGATGACGATGTGGAAAGAGAAATGATGGAACAGCTCAACAAAATTGAAGAAAACATTCAAAGGAAAGAAGGAAGTCAAGTGGTTGATGAAGTGGGCAAAAGGGACGAAATCTTCAAAGTTGAAATTGGCAATAATTCAAGGAAGAGCATGAAGGAGAACCTGCCTCCAATGCAAATTTTTGAAAACGTCAAGCGAAAAGAGAATATCGCGTCTGTTAATGGTACCATATTCAATCAAAGAAGAATGGATTTGAATACGACACAAAGAACCCTAAATCAACAGGGAACTGGTAGCACAGCCACAGTAACAGTAAATAACGAAACTAAAGATGATGAAATTGTTAATGACGAAGATTTCGCAGCATTTATCAGTGATGACGACTCTTTGTTGGCTAATTTAACTTACAGAGATGATGTTGGTTTGACTGAATGTCAACGGAGAAGGGTGCCCTTGGAATCTGTTGAAGGTGCTTTTGATGGAGTGGATGAAATTGAAGATATTTCAGATGGAGTTTTAAGTAGTTTGGATGAAGCTGGACATTTGAAATTAGAAGGAGAGAAATATCAAACAAAATCAGCAAATGATTATATTTATGAGTTTGAAAACATCCTAGAGAAAGGGAAAGTAAATTCAAATTTCTTATGGAAAGACCATTCCTGCACAGATGTGGGAAATAAACAATCTTCAAAGAAGGTCAATACAAGTAAGAATCTCAGAAACAGTAAAAGGCAAACCACCTTGAATCAGTTTACCACAAGGGCCCCTGATGACTTTATTGACTTAACTGATGAAAGTGATTTTGAAATAAATCCAAAAACGGTGAATCATTCCTCGAAATCAAAGAAGATACATTCTAAGAAATCAGTCAAACATGAAAAAACAACAGAAATGGTTCATGGAAATGTCTGCTCTTCATTAGGTTTGATGAATACTGCAGGAAAGGAGAGTGACAAAGATGGTTCATTTACCTACTTATCAAAAGTTTTAACTCAAATTCCTCCGCCGAGGAAGACAACTGTTCAAGTGAAGGTATCATTAGATCACCAAATTCCTACGTTGTTCACCCAACATCCTTCTCGCTCATTGGATTTTAACTTGGCTTGCAGAGCAATATATCATTTCTGCTGGAAAGTAGGAAAAGTTTAAAGGTAGTATCCAGCCAAAGAACAAAGTCAAGGAAACAAGATAATAGAAATGTCAATACCTAGTATTCTTATTTTTTGGCAAAATACTACCGTTAAACTTTCTCTGTTCAGTTCAATACTGCCCAGGGAATCAAAATCCCGTTCAACTGCTGCGGAAAACGGCAAAGTTGTTTTTGCTTGTAGAGTTTCTCCAGCCACTCGTCATCTTGCGTTTTGCTTTTTAAAAACATAACGGTTCTTTCACGTTTTAGCTTGGATCAGAAATCTCTTTTCTTGCATGTTGTACATGTATCCTGTTCAAAAAGAATTTTACCTTCGTCTGCCGCTTGCGTTCTGCTTGTGAACGTGAAACTTAGACTTCCAGATATTACTGTTGGACTCTTTATACTTTAACCTGTTTGAAGGTTTTTTGTATCTTCATATCATTACATGTACCCACACTTCCCACTTGTTTAGTCCTAGCTTCGTTAAAACATAAAACACATTTCGAAATTTCGTGCCGTGAGATACTGAAAGCTGTGTTTATAAAACTTCATGGAAAAGCTAATGCTAGTACATGCACAATGTTCCACCGTAAGTCAAATTCGACGGTACGTCGAATTTATGCCGATAAGTGGTAGTTCTGCTATTTTTTCCTGGTTATTTTATGATGGAAATAGCCTATTTTTCCGAGCTCACATCGGGTTACTGAAGCACTTGAGGAAATTTTGGAAAACTCTAAATAGCTGTAAAAATGCTTACCCTCCGGGTACTCGACACAAGGACGAGCCATCTTCAAGTTAAAGATTGGACTCATGCATCACCTTGGCCTTGGACATTGTTGACAAAAGGAAGACATGACAAAAAAATGCGGAAGAAGCACAAAAATTTATGGAAGATCGAGAACATATTTTAGCCTTAAGGATGTAAATCAAGTTAAATAAAGCCGCATTCTAGTAAAGATCGCATAAACAGCAGATAAATCTACTTCTTCTTGGTTGGGGTTTCTGGTACCATTTTGTTCTGATCTTAAGGCGCGTTCACATCAGCGGGCTGGAGTTGGACTGAAATTAGCTGAACTAGTTGTGTTCACATTACAAGTTTGGACTGACTTTGGACTTCTAGTAAAAGTGCTATGTCTCAAGAGAGAGAAAGAAAGATACAGAGTTTATTTAATCGAAATTATGCCTTTCGAGTGCAAATCTAGTCCAACTGCATTCACACTTGATCGAATCCAACTTCAGTCCTTTCTCGGACCACCAGTTGTGCCAGTTTTGAACGGTAAAAACTGGTGTGACGTGATATGATTGAAAGACGTTCAGACGCAGAAAGTCTAAGACGGTGACGTCTTTTTTAGGCATATATTTCTACGTTGTTTCCAAGAGTGATGCCAATTTCTCCTCCCGAGTGGAATATTCGAGCGAAAATTAACGATGGTTCTTGTGTGGCCGAAGTTGATGTTGGATATGAGGTAGAAAGAATAATTCCATAAATTTTACTAAGTGATGTGAATATATGTGTGTGTTCTTTAAGACAAAACAATCCAGAGCGGAAAGTGAGTATCAACCAAAGCTATCATCTTCAAGAGCAACAATCGTATTTTTAAAATAAATTCTAGAAATACTTCCGACTCTGATCAAGTACCAAGGTCAATAGTACGGAAGGTCAGTTGGTAAACAAAAAGGGTTTTTATTTTCAAGTTAGAACTTAACTACTTATGTTTGTTTTTTTTTTCAAATACTCACGACAGGTTCTCGATAAAATATTTGGAATGAGTGCTAGGAACTTCCAGGTAAAGTTACATTTATTTGTCATAACAGGAAGTATTTCTGAAGGTGATCTAAGCCGTAACCTAATAGACGACTACCATTGACTCAAGTGGACTGAATTCACGACGAAAGTATTGACAGGTTTGCTGAAGGTAACTATGCTTGGGCCGTTCTCAACAGTTAACGACATGTCTAGTTTTCCCTATTGGAAAAAAACAGACGCTACTTGTTGGTTGCAATGTTGCGTGCAATGTTGCATGCATAGTTGCGTTGTGGCAACCGCGGGAACTTACCGGTTTTCGCAGCTGTATGTACAAGGTCATAATTATTGTAACATTCGAAATGGTGGAAATCGCGCTGATTGTATGGTGCCTTTCTATTACACTCCGATCCATGCTCTCCGAAATTCCTGGCTGCGCCCCTGTTCTCAGCTTTATGTTACTTGTGATACTTTGGTCTCAGAAATTGAACCTCCGTTAAATGGAATGTATCTTGTCGTAAATCTGAGAAATACAAGTTCGTCGTGGAATTTCTGAGAAAAAGCGTTGATATGATAACGTTTGAGTTTATATAGGTAAAAAAATTTTCCTTTTCCATTCCAGAGAAAAATTGAAGAGTCCTCAAGAAACCCAACGTTGGCTGAAGAATTTACGAAGGTGAAGCACTCGATCACTTTGTAATGCTGTTTATGAAGCGCACTAATAATTCATGAGGAAAATTTAAAAGAAATTAATATTTAATCAGTGTATGTAAATGTGATTCAACCACTAGTGGCTATATCAGATTCACATATCAGTGCTATCTCGACTTTCCAACATTCAAACAGAGCTTTTTTTGAGTTAAAATAACTTCAAAGTCTTCATTTCACAAATTCGCGTCGGTGTTGTAAATACTACATAAAAACGCATAAGTTATTCCAGGATAAGTAAACCATCGACTCAGCTACTTTTTCCTTTTCTTTCAGTGGGTTTCTGCTAAGGAACAGTATCTTGCTAACATTGTATCATTAATGACCTTGGAACTATCCCCGATGTCCTTCAAACCTCGTCTCGTCAAAGTACAAAAACCCACCAAAGACCACATCGAACAACTTTTCAACAAAGTTCATGATAATTTAAAAAAGAGTTAGCGTGGTTTGCGTGTTCGTCGGCGGTGCTCGAAGCTCGAAAAATATGCCAAAGTCGCCACGATGATTCAAAGCACTCGCAGCATCTGGAGTCACACGAACAAAATTATTTATTTTGTGTTAGTGTACTTGTAAACTATTTGATAGTTTAATGTGGAATCGTTGTATTTATTTTTTTCCTTTAATCATTTAATAATTATGCTGTTGAAATACCGAAAGGCGGATAGAAATTAAAAGAACAAGTGGAAGCCACAATATGAGATAAATAGTGAAAGGTGGTTTGAGGCTCGTTATAAATACAGTTAACGAAACCAACGACGAGGCCTTCGGGGTACTGGGGGCAACTGATCCTACCACAGGACGTCAGAAGACATTCACTCTGAAAAAGTTGATCCTCTGTTGGAAGATTTTTGTCTGCTATTGAAAAATTGTGATGTGAATTAATTCGTTTTTCGCCCAATTCAGAATTACCTCTCTGAACATGTCCATTTCTTCAACGTCTTCCTTGAAAGGTTTCCAGTGACGGTGCAACCTCATACTCAGAATAGTCTTATATCTACTCCCAGTCGAGAAACTCTGGGTATGAGTTGGCAACGCTTGCAGTTAACCTTCGACTGGGGAACATTTTCTACGGATACTTTGCGAACGCTGTCGAAGAAAGTTAACGTTTTTTATTAATAAACTTTAAATGAACACCCAAAAAGTTTTTCCGGTGATTTTTCAACTTAGTGTGAACCAATACACACAAACAGAAATGAAATAAGACTCTTACTTCTGATCTTGGATTAGAGTTAATTGCGCTAATAATTGCCTTTTTGACCTTTAGTTCAGGTCTCGTATCCGGCCCAAATATTGAAAGAAATCAATGTAAATGGGGAAAAAAAGAAAAGTTCTTCGTTCATTCCCCACCAGCAGAACGAACTTAATTTAAACTCTTACATACTGTGTTTGGACGAATGTTATGATAGTTTTGGGTTATGTAAGGACTTCCTCCTTGATGTTGGTTGGCACTGCATCAAAATAATATCATTTGAACATCTCTCGCTAATGGGCCATATCCGATTTGCATTTTAACCTATGTTTAAAATTTGGCTTGATGCGCAACCTTCATAAGAAAATTAGATCTAATTGAAATGAGAACGAAAAGTCATTTTGGTAGGAAAAGCTTCACAGCGTGCTGCGATTTAAAATATACCGTAAAGGTAATTCCGAAATGGTCCGTTGATCAACTTCTGAGGGTATTTTAAAGTAATCTAGGCTCACAAATTGCCAAACCAAAATTGGTAAGGAATTGTCCGTCAATAGTGGGTAGAAACCAAAACTGTTTGAGACCAAAGGAAACAATAGTTAGAGAGACATTGTTTCCAGGATACCTTGTTACCGGGGTAACCTACATTTTATGTATGCTACCCTATAACCTCTTTCCAGTTTATCATCGAAATAAAAAGTTAGAAATTGGACCGAAAGAGAAGTTGGGGTATCCAGACCCCAGACTCTCCTCGTGGCGATGTCGCCAGTCGTCGTCGATCTAAAAGCGAAATATTCCCTGAAACAAGGAAGTAAACAAAAAATGCTTTGAGTCATGACGTACTTCCAATACGTCACTATGAAATCATGCCAGCTACAAGACTACAGAGTGAATCTGTACAATGATATCAAACCGAGGTGCTGCCTCGGCAATGTTGAACGATGCGTGTAAAGCCAAAACGGTCAGGAAACTGCCAAAAATTTAAAAATAGAACAAAACCTTGACGTTTCGAGCGAAGGACCTTCGTCAGAGTGAAACGTAACCAAGGACCTTTGCTTGAAATATCACTTTAACTATCTTAAATTTTCGGCAGTTCCTCATCCTTTTGGCTTTATATGCAGAGTGAATCTGTACTTGGGTAAAGTTGCAGTTTGAAACAACAAACTGAAGTATTTTTTTTAGATGAAGAGCGATGAAATTTATTACGTTCATAATAAATTAGAAGACCTTCAAGGTCACACAATCATCACATTGTACGTAGTAATGACGTTTGGGTAACTCATACAAATTGTGAGATGTTTTGGTTTTTTCTTAAACAGTGGTGCAACAGTGGGGGCGGCCACTGGGACTGCGGTTCCCTAACGTCCTCCATGTCCTTCGTTCTCCCTTGAAACCACATATGATGACTGTCTGTAAAGTGTTTTAGTAACAACATTAACAATGGTTGATACTTTATTATATTTTTTGAGTTCTATCCAGATGCCGTTAAATCTCTGATAACTGTATAGTCACTTTCAGTATTGTTGAAATTAATGGTTAGAAAGAACTACAACCGTTAATATTAATAGGATTAAATATTAATATATTGATATTAATATATTATTAATAATATATTATTAATAATATATTGATATTAATATATATATTATATATATATATTTTTATATATTAATAATATATTGATATTAATATTTAATATTCTTTTTTCCTAAACATTTGCCGCGAAATAGCCCACCCTGAAAATAAATTTTGCACCCGGTTCCTCCTCAACTTCAACTGGCTTCTTACACCCTTTTTCCTGAAGGACAAATTATTTATAAAATGTGGAGAAACTGCCGCTAGACATTGTTTGTTATTTGAAGAAGACAAAACATTCGAGAACCCTCTTGAAAAGTTGCCCACTAAGTCGCTTCCCGCCACTCTTAAAAATACGACGAACGTAGGGGCATCTGAAGTGTTTCAAAAATGCAAACATCATCGGGCATGATCGGTATCCTGTCGTCATCATGTCGATACTTCGCAAATTCGGGCGCGCCCGAGTGCCCAGCCAATGGGAATGATGATCGGTAAACATTTTTCGTCGGGCGATTATCATATGCACACAGCAGGAAGCCAAGCTAAAGGATAATTTGTGGGACTGTTTTAGGCGACGGATTTATCCGAAGAGGTTTGAATATAAGAAAGTTTCTATGAGACTTTTGTAAAGAGACGTCTAGTTACTACTTTACCGCATCATGGCTGGAAAGATGGACCCAGAAAGACATGATTTGGAGCGGTTGATCGAAGATTGGAACGCCAGTCGCTTGGATATATTTGCAATCAGCAAACCCGATGATGTATGTTTCAGTAGCATACCTAACTCACTGGTCTATTTCACGGCAGCGTTGTGGTTTGCCATAAAGCTACCAAGTTTAAACCACAAAATTCAACGGTTTTTCTTAATATCTGTTTCAGAACTTAGACTTTCATGGTGTAATGAGATTTTATTTTCAAGAACCCGGAGCCAAAGATAGAAAAGTCGCAACGAAATGTATTCGTGTGAGTAGTTCAGACACTACCGAAGAAGTCATGAAGGTTTTAGTGGAGAAATTCCATCCAGACTTAAAGATGCTTACTACGCCAAACTATTCGCTGTACGAAGTTCACGAGACTGGGGCAGGTTAGTGAACTTCTTTAACCAGATTCACTTGTGCCGTAGGGAGATACATACACTAAAGACTACAGTGTGATTTGTGGTTTCATCAGCACTTGGAACGACGTTCCAATGGCTTATCGTTGAATATTATGAGCAGACTGATATCTTCCTACCGTTTTAAGCAGTTTGGAGATTAATTTATTTCTCTCAAAGCTACTTGGGGAAATGAGATATGAATTAGAACGCTCTAATCTGCGTTATGCAACTTTGTGTGTTGGGCGTTAAGTATTCATACATTTCACGCTAAACCAAATGGCTTCCCCTACGTTGCGAAATAATTTGCTAGAATATTAGTAAAAACGTCAAGCATTTTCCCGATTTTTGTTACTCTTCAAAACCTAAATGGGACGATTTACTTTCGACGTTAAACGATATCCACAAATCGTTTTCCAGGGATAAGTGATGTTTTGGCAACGCAGCCAAAACTGGAAGCAGTATAACTTTTTTACATTCGAAGTGTTTACGTATAGTATTAGTGTTACCTTTCTTTCCGAAGCGTTGACTGTAATTATAATAGTTAGGTCGGCGGATCAGAGTGGTCAGCAATGAGTCTGAATGAAAAAGTAAAAAAATACTGATGATGTCACAGTCAAAGCTTCTTGCGATTGAACAAGGTTAACAGAATCCTTACTGAGATTAACTTACTATATTGCCAATTTATGTGATTAGAAATCGCTCGACTCTTTCAAATATTTCCAAATGGCACAGTATGGTTACATTTCCGTGCAGGGAGATAATTATCTTGGGGTTTTTTTGTAATTTGGGGCTCGTTCAAGCAATGCTCTGCAGTCCGAGCGTGTGAATCGAGACCGTGACCACATCTTGTTGGGGAATTTTATTTGAACCGATATTGATTTTGTAAGCTGATTGTCATGTTGCTTTCAAACTTTTGAAGAAAATAAAAAGCTATGTAGAAAACAAGAGTCACGGCTTGTGAGGGTCATTTAAGGAAATTCAGTTTGCAAAAGATATTGATGTTTTTTGCTTGTATTTACGTACGTTGAAGAATAACATCTTCGACCCCATCCTTTCTCGTGCATGTGAAGGGAATTACTTTTTGTTAACTTGATTTACCTTCACAGGTATTCCCAGCTACTGCTGTGTACAATTAACATAAATAGTTTGGGAACTTATAATTATGTAAGATTAAGCCTTGAAGACTACAGTATTTATCCATTGCCATCTATGAAGCCTTCTTCTTCTGTGTTAAGCATCGATAAAGAAGTGCAAGCATAGCAAAGGCACGCAGCTTGTTTTATACTGTGAGAACATTGGTACTTGAATAATGCCTTACTTTTGAGGCTTGCACTCGAATCACGACTAGTTACAATATTATTAAGCGTTATTCAATTTCCTTTTAATAAACTGTCGGTGACTACTGACTGATGTTGATTTTATTACTTACCCCAAGGAGTTGTAATCTATCATGTAATTTTTGATGTGATGACTACTTTGATACTAAAGAATACCAGTCCTGTACAAAAATATTGTGGCAAACGAGTTATATTGGTTCAAGTGTTTATCTTCACAATCAACATAAAAATTTCATCTGTTCATTTACTCATGTTATTGTCCGGTTTAGATCAATGTTGTTAAATTATGAATGTAAATTTCAGTAAGAAATGATTATAATGGTAATTAATTTAGTCTTGAGGTGCAATGATGAGTCCAGTGCGTTGCTTGGTATCATCAAGTGTTGTGAGAGGTATTTTTGCAATCAAGTACGAGATATCTGAGAACATGACATTCCTTTTATATTGTTTGGAGAAAGTGTGATGAATTGTTTCATGTGGAGATTGGATATTTTACATAGTTTCAAGAAAGTTTCATCAATGATATGATAATCTCTGATTAGTATTTACTTAGTAGGGTGCTAATTTGTATCATATGACTGAAGACCACACCACTGATAATATAATAATGTATGACATATTGTTTTGTTCACATTAACATGCAGTGTGTGATATAACAGCTATGTTGCCAATTTCTAAACTTTTTTGCTTTATCAACAACTTTCTGTTCAATTTTTGACCAAAGCAAATTTTATTGAAATCCACATAAACTGCTTAAATTCCCACCTGTTATATGTCACATTTCATTGCTGCATTAGGAATCATGACCTAAAGTTCAGCAAAATTATGTGCATGTTTTTTTGGATATCATTCTTAGTCTTTGTTACAATCTTTTCTCATAAAACTTCCATTTTGTATTTCTTTCACTTGGTCATTAGTCCAATTAAAGCATAGTCAAATTGGATCTTTCCCCAAATTTTATGTATTCCATTATCCCTGTGTCCAATAATAATGAAACAAAGTTGATCAGGTAGGAAATCCAGATTTATGTAGTCTGGTTAGAACTGACATTTACTCTTCACTTGACTCTGAACATGACTGCTACTGAGCCATTGAAATGTCAGTTACTTCTACCTACAGCTTTTATCAAGACTGCACTAACCTGGATGATCAACTTTCACAGACATCTAACAATACTACCAAGTTCAAATCATTTACTTAATTTATAATTTGATAAAACATTGAAAAATCCTCTGAGCTCCTAAGAGAAGAACAATAATAAATTTTAAATAATGAGTGTCCTTTTGAACATCTTTGGAGTCATTAAATTAAAAATCAGTAAAGGTTTTCTAAATGTCAGTTTACTTGGGTATTCATTTCATGAAAGATCACATTTCACCATAATAATCCCATAATCATATGTCAGTTAGTTTGAGTGGTTAATTGTTTCATTCAGTTTGATATTATGTGAGACAATTGGTATATGCTTTATTAGAGTATTTTGATCATTTAATGGGTTAGTGCTTGTCAATATCTCATACAAATGAGTGCCATTTTTACAACCACACAGAACTAGATACCTTACATTGAATTATTGAATTATATGATACTAGTACATTGTATATATCTTTAGCTCTTTTAGGAGCCTTTTTGAGTATTTGGTTAACTGGGAACTACTGACTGAAACAGAATTATCATAAACAGACATCTGCACAATATTAATGTTGATTCTATGACTAATTTTTCTTGTTTTCTCACTGATGTTCAGACGTTCGCAAACTGGAACTTGATGCCAAACCATTGTATGTTCAATTGGACTGGCAACTGTTTGATCGTGATGGACGTTTCCTTCTAAAAAGTGAAGATGAGCAAATGACTACGCAGTCTCTTTTTGATGCCAGCGAACCAAACCTTAAACGAAGGTTGTCAAAAAGGGAAAAAAAAGAGTTGAAGAAACAACGGCAACAACAAGCTAAACAGCCTGGTACAGAAAACAATAACAGGGATGAGATAGCCAAAAAACTCTATGGCGATCGACCCACATCAGGACTAACAAGGACAGCCTCAAACTCAGAGGCCGTTATGAGAAAACGTCGAGAATTGCAACTGGAAAAGAAATTACAAAAATATCAAAATCAGGATAAAGGTGGTGAAGGAGGAGGTGGTGGACCATTACGGATATTTGCAGAAAGTCTTCAGCCAGAAATTCCTTATAAAACTATCTTATTTTCTAGTGGCGATACCACTGATTACGTGTTAAAGACAGCTTTAGAGAAATATGAGGTACCTCCAGAAGAGATGGATCTTTATTGTTTAACTATGGTTACAATTGCTCCTGGGAATCAAAGTGATACAGATTCATCAGCAGTTAAAGAGAGAGTTGTTCCTGATATGGACTGTCCATTAGCTATTGCTGCATCTTGGCCTGAGAGCAAAGGGGAACTACGGTTTTATTTAAAGAAGAAAGAAAACATGCCAAAACTTAAACGGAGTGGCCTAAAGAGACAAACACCCGAGGATCACCCGTCAAGGTGTGTATTTTTAGTGGAGAAGCAGTTCAATATCATAGAATCAAGTTTTTCTTCTGGCCATTCAGTATGTCCATTACACAAATTGGCCTGATTGACCATTGCAGCTTATTATTTTTTTCTAATCATGTGGTTATATTTTTACTTCACCTACAAAATTCAGATATGTTTCTAGTGCACTGATTTCAAACTTGCATGCTATAATTTTATTCTGGGTAATACTGACTAATGTTATTCAGCAAAAAAGAGCAATCAGGGATAGACTCCTTTATATCCACAATTATCTTGCAACCACTGTTTTCTTCAGCCCGATGATTGTTCTTGTCAAAAGTAGATCTCTGGAGTGGGAAGTGTAAACTCTCTGGTAGCAGTGATCAATGTTTATGAATTTATAAGTGCCAGTCAATACCAGATGATATCTGGTACCTCTATGTTGTTTACAGTGCCTGATATTTGTTGTTGATTTCTCTTTTTTTAGTAACAAGGCTCATCACAGCCCCCCACCTCATGAACCTAGCCCACCACCCCCTAGTGAAACCTCATTTGATGTTACAGAAAAGGTACGTAAATTTTTCCAGTAGTCTGTGTCTGTCCAGCTTCCAGTAAGTACGTTTCAGCAGCCTTGGGTCACTGAATATATTAGCTATATACACTGGTTAATGAAGTGCAAAATTTTTTTTTTTTGACTTGTGCTAAATTTATATAATTTACAGCCATCAGAGTTAGCAGCAGCAAATGGCAATTCCCTCTGGCAGTGCCTCTGTGGGGAACGTCAGTGGCAGCAATTTTTTGCTGCCACCTCTGTTTCTTGTCCTTAGGTTATGTAATAATATTGTATAAAAACTGCCACCATGAAAAGTAGAATTTCTACTGGGTTTGATCATAACAGAGGCAATTTTTGGTTTCTGGAAATTTTGCTTAATTCCAATTTTAGATTCTGAATAAATCTATTTAGATTCTGATAAAATAAATTCTGAATTTAGCCCTTTAATATGCTGCCCAGTGCTTGTTCCTGTGATGAGTAAAATTGTCTGGCTTAAGTCAAAGTGAAATACTTAAGTGCCCCATTACTCCTTTATAAGTTAAAAATTAGGTTTGAAGAAAAAGTGGTCAGCATGGCTACAAATAAGTTGATAAGTTAGCCAGACTAAAATACTATAGTGTACCCATGGCTGTCAAAGTGTTCAAAAAGTTGATTTATTGGCTTATCTAGGAACCTATCTCCTCTCCACCTGTCCATATTGTTGACTCTGCTCGTGACTTACCAGCAACTCTGGAGTTTCGAGAATCTGGAGAGGATGCATTCTTTGCAGTAGTAATTAGTGAAGTAAATGGATCAGCTGTTCACTTTAAACTTGCTCCAACGTACACATTATACATGTGCTGCCGATATCGGCTATCACCAAAGTTTCGGCCAGATTTCTCCCCAAGTAAAAGAAGAGAAAAGGTTGCCATGACAGCAAAGAAAGTAGCTAACATGATGTGGCAAACAGTAAAGGTTAGTAACATAGATATCTTTGATATTTGGAAGCAATCCTTAAAAAAAGCAGATCTGTTAGCTTTTATGTACTTGTTATGTTTGATGTCATCAATAAAATACTTAAGTGTAGATGTATTTACAATGATGAACCTGTACAGTTTGTGGTGAATAGCAGTTCATGTGCAAATTGTCAGTGCCATGGCTATTTCTTTACCGAGTATGATGTTAGCTATGGGCAATGTGCCATTTGCACTCATATCTTGTGTTTTCTACAACTTTTTACAGTTTGACATTGTCTGAATGCAAATGATTAAGCCTATAAAAATGACCTTGAATTTAACTGCTTTGAATCCAGATTTTTCCAAAGAAACTACAAATTATTCCATCTACTGAATATCCTTTTGAAAATATATTGAAATCTGTTTATGCTTGCAATTTGCATATCTGAAATCGTGCATATGTGCACATTTTGATGAAATACAAACTCTCAGAGCTAATTTCACACAAAACCCCTTCCCTTGAAAATAAAGAATGAACGAAAGAAAGTTTTACTTGTGGTGAAAAACTATTGTAGTAGTTTTAAACTTTGTTGTCAGGAAAACAATAATATGGCTGGACATTTGGCATTTTGGATGGCAAACTCTTCTGAGTTTCTTCACTTTCTCAAACAAGACATGGAACTCTCATCCATGACCGAAGAAAGTCAGAAAATTCTGGCCCACACTACACAGCAAGCGTTCCGCTCGCTAGTACAGTGCATTAAGGCAGAACTTCAAGGTTGTCTGCCTGCATTTCTTGACCCATCTGATGACAGTGATTTGGAAGAAGGTGAAAATGAATCAACTTTATCAGAAGGAGGTGAGGAGAAGTTTGATCCTAATGAGGGTTACCTCTCAACAGAGAGAAGTTTTAGAGTAAAAAATTTTGGCCCCCATGGAAGGCCCCTTGGTGGAGATCAGTGGTTAGGTAAGGAGTTTTATGTTTTTGTTTTTTACAATAATGTCAGAAATTTGAAATTTGCTTGAAAGACATGTGCAGACAGTCTGTGAAAAGACTCATATCAAACGTGATAAAACCATTAAATATTCCGTGTTCTTCCTAACCTGCATGACTTTGCTATCGTTCACGATTGCTTCTAAGTGTTCTACTTTAATTTTACTGGTTGTTGTATTTAATTATGAGATAATAGAAAAATACCCACACGCTTCATTGCGGTATTTTTGGTTGCAAAATATTGTAAAAATGTACGTTTTAGACAAGTGTCATGGAAGGTGAAACTAATGTTAAGATTTGTCTACAACATCGCGTTTCGTCGTTCCTTAACATCAACCGTTCTTACTGCCATCGTTGACGTTCGAAATATGACTTAACTTACAGTAATACACTACAGTTGATAACCACAGTGAGTGTTAACGTAAAAACATATGGAACCAAACGGCAGGATTATGTAACGGCTTTTGTTTATGTTGAATTTTCAATCTTCTGGTATGTTAAGTTTGAATGTTCCTGTTTTGGTAACTTTTGCCTACCTTTTTTATTCATTCATGTCAACAGGAAAGCGAAAGAAAGCTTCTCGGCCAATCATATCCGACGTCCTCCACACTTTGTCCTCAGCAATGTCGTTGTTGAGACGTTGTCGCGTCAATGCTGCCCTCACAATTCAGTTATTTTCACAGCTGTTTCATTACATAAACATGTGGCTCTTCAATCGCATGGTCTTGGAACCGCAGCTTAAACTTTGCACAAGAGCCTGGGGACTAAGGTTGATGCAAAGACTTCACAGGATCCAACACTGGGCAGAAAAACTAGGCCTGGAGCTAGCCGCGGAGTGTCATCTAGGCAGAGCAACGCAGGTAAGAATTTGCTGCCACAGACAAAATATTGAAAAGGATAGAATAAAACTGGACGATTTTATTGCCGAATACATATAACCTACCATTCTTAAACACTTTTTACGAAATTTTATTGCGGGAAGTCGTTGAGTAAAAATCGCTGCTAAGACTGTCATGTTTGTCAGTGTTGGTCGAACAGAGTTAAAGAACATTTTTAAAAGTGCAATTAAGCCTGTGGAATGAAAAAAATTGTCTGGTACATTAAATATCCATTGGAAAAAGAAGAGTTTCATTAAGGCAACCCTCGACACCTTGAATCGCCGACATCGCAATGACTTCAATGGTCTTCTTTATTTCCCTTCTCGCATAGGCTGCTTTTCTTCTGCAAGTTCCAAAACAAGACTCGACTGCAATATCATCGCACTGCTACAAATTAAATTCTATTCAACTCCGCCAATTACTTGAGTTATACCAACCAGAAAGAGATGAGCCAGAAATCCCATTGGAGTTAATTGATAATGCTGTAGCCGTGGCTGAAAACACCGCTGATTCTTTGGCTCGCAGTGAAGGACAGGAGGTTCGACTTGAAGAGGAACCAGACCTTCATTTACCCTTTCTGCTTCCGGAGGATGGTTACTCTTCCGAGCAAATCCGAGGAGTCCCCCCTGGATTAAGAGAGTTCCTAGAACCGTTGACATCAACAGGTAGTAACAAAAGCTTGATTTCATATGCCATAAAGTTACTTTTCTCATAAATCTTACTCTTCATTGACGTCTTCACTGCGTTCATTTTTTCCATAGCCCTCTGTCGCCTCACTATTCAGACCAAGGCAACTGGTCTGTGGACAGTCTATTTCAAGCCAGCAGGGGGTAAGTTAAATGTTATGAAATTATGGAGAGGACGCTGTTGGTTTGTTGATGCATACGTGCCACATTCGTTTTAACAATTCTAATTTGTGTTCTGTTTCGTTTATCTTGTTCAGGCAACGAAAATTCTCAAGAGGTAATTCTATTTTCTACCTTTCATTCCCCAAATTCCAGCGGTCTTGTGTCATTGCAAGACTGATAATTCTTTTATTGTACGGTCGTAGGCCGTAAGCTTCCAGTTTCGCGGTGAATGAGTAATTTAGCGAAATGGTAAATCATTTGTTGAACTTGCCTAGATTCTTAAATTTTGAACTTTTTTACTTTAGATCATTTCTGGAAAAGAGAGGGAAGTGACACAAATCACGATCAACAAAGGTAGTAAAGGCATGGGTGTGAGCATCGTTGCCGCCAAGGTTCGTACATGCCAATACGCGATGTTTATTCTTAACAAATATCCGTACCTTGAAACTCAGTTGTATGTAACGACTTTCAGTTAAAAACTATCTTGCCTTCGAGTGGAGGGAGGAGAAGGGAATGATTTGAGATACAGGTGGTTTGGATGTGGCGTCTTGGCAACATGTTGGTGAATCGTATGTGGCACCAATATGGCCGCCGTATCTTTGTTTTTTTTCAAGTGGTTGTTTGCAAACCGTCAGTCACGATAACGGATCTTCGCTTGACACGTAACAACAAAGTAAATAAACGGATATTACTGGATTTATACCCAGGAGGATCCATAAAAAATGCAGTAAATGTAATTTCCAATTGATTAAACTTTGGTAACTTTTGTGATCGAGGAACGATATTGCAGAGATTTTAAATTAATTTCGGAAATTCTTTCATCTAAAGTGGTGATCTGTGTTTGTGTATGCTGAAAGTGGTGGGGTCTAGCAGGACACTGAAAATCATTACCAGCTGAAAATTTTAAGAAATAGAGCAAATGCTTCAAAAACAACGCAGTTGTTTTATAACTCACATCTTAGGTACACTTGTCTAAAACAAAAAGTAATCAATGCCTGATCACAAACAACTTAAGAGTACTGCCAAAATATACATAAACGAGAAAGTCAGTTGTCGAGCAAAGACCGAGGAGTGAACGAAGGGCCTTCGGTCGAAAGGTCGTTTTCTCGTTTATGTATATTTTGGCAGTATACAACCCGTAGCAGCTTCTGATCTCATAAAAAAACTTCCTACGAATCACATTGTGTGTAATACTGACAGTTGAAGTAATAAGCGCCAAACTGACCGTGTACCCTTTGTAGGGTGTTGACCAAGAACACAGCGGAATATACGTTAAAGAAATCGTTGAAGGAGGTCCAGCTGATTTGGTGAGTCATGGCCTTGGTATAACTGTGTGTATGTTAGTTGCTTCTTTAGATGATATACAGCTAAAATGCATTGTTAATGTCTTTGGTAGGATGGGCGACTGAAGCCTGGTGACCAGTTGCTTGACGTAAACGGCGAATCTCTCGTGGGAGTAGCGCAAGAGGAGTAAGTTTGATGATTCATTCTTTCAGTGAAAGTCGCTCCAAGTAGAAAATCAAAACCCGTACCAAGTGCAAACGACTTCAGTTGAAAAATCAAACTCGTTAATAATTCATAAAGCAAAACCAAATGAAATACAGTATTTAGACATCGTAGACATCATTATAGCCAAATTCTGCCAACTTTCGTCTCAGTTTCTCTCTCAAAATACTTGTTCGCAGGAGAAGTAATTTCAAAAACTCGTTTGGTGGTCTTCCTCCAATTTCAAACTACTTCGAAACTCGTTACAAAAGCTCGGCTTCGCCTCGTTTTTAAACATGTTTCTCTGTATTTAGATATCGGAAGAAGAACGCCAACTCGTGTTTGAAATATTACTTACGATATGAATAAAGGCAAACATTCACGTTTATTATAAATGGTGAAGATACAAATGGTTTTCTCCGAGAAAACCGAAAGAAAACGTTCTGTAAATCAGGAGGATATTGTATGAAATTTACAACTACTGATTAAACAATTGTTTCTTTTGTGTTTGCATCATGAATTATTGATGGGTAATATAAAAAGTTTATATGATTGCGGAAAGTTTGCATTAAGAGATGTAAGAGTGGCTAGTGGCCTATCAGCCCACTTACGCCCCAGTGTCCAATATATCGGACACCAGGAACAAAAGAGAGAACAAAGAAAGGAAAAAACAACAAAGGGTTAAGGCAAAGCCGTTCTGGCCAAGTTTGTGCTTGGCAGACTTTTTACCCTTTCCCTTCCAAGTTTTTCAAAAGATTTGATAAATTATCCAATCTATTCAAAAAGGATTTTGAAAATCTATTGGAATCTGATTGTGTATTCAATTTGCATACATTAAACCGCGCTTATAAGCGCGGTTGGAAGCTAAAGGATTTAACTCATGATATATCATTATTACTTTTATTTCACGTTATTTTTTGTTTTTAGTGCGGTAAAATTCCTTATCAAATGTGGCTCACAAGTCCACATGACTATCGCAAAGAGGGCCGTCTGGCAACATGGTTTATCAGCATTGCTGAACAAGCCTGCTGCTGTAAACAAAGGTACAAGTTCCCTAAATTTTTTATTAATACTGTATCACATTCCATACCACTTGGACAAGTCATTCCACGCATTGGCCTCCTAGTAATATGGAAATATTGATCTCCTAGTGACATCAAGTAAAGAGCACTACGTGCACATTTCAGAACAAAGTGCTCTGTCAAAAATGAGAAAACGAAACACTGCCGTTTCGAGCATTTTAACTCCCAGCAGCTATGTAATTCAGTGCAGTGATATTAAAGTCTGAATTTTGTCTTACTCTAGTGGATTCGCCGACGCAGGTGCAGAGAAAGGAAATGCCCCGACCTCCACCAAGGTATCGTCCTCAACAAGATTCCACACAGCGGACTCATCTTAACACCAGCCACCTGGCAGAGAACGAAGCTCCTAAACAGTTGCAGGCAAAACCAGAACCACGACAGAGAAGACGCAACCCGTATGATAGTGAATATAATGAATGGAAAAACCAAGTACAGCATGATGGAGGACCTGAACAGGTACGAAATTATCACTACTGTAGTTAATGTAAGCCTGTCATTAACACTTGATAGTAAATGCCTGTATTGATGTGTAAATTACTGAGGGTTTTTTTAATGTGCGAGTTTCTCGTGTTTGCTTTTAGATAAACGTTGTTCCTTCAAAAGCAATCGTCGAGTACAAAATAGAGGAAGTTCCGGTTGGCAAAGGAAAGTATAAACCTTCCGTTCCTTACGCCAGCCCCCAGGAAATTCAAAGACGACAGAAAGAAATCAAAGAACGGAAGCTAGAGGAGGATCGACGAGAACAAGAGAACATTGACCGGATTCAGCGGGAAGAAGAAGAACGGGAGGAAAGAGAACGCAGGGAGCGTGATGAACGGGAACGCAAGGAACGTGAAAGGATTAAGCGCGAAGAACTGGCCCGTCGAGAACGTGAACGAAAGGAGCGAGAAGAACGCGAAGAGAGGGAACGAGAACTACAGGAGCGGAGGGAACGTGAGCGCATTGAGCGGGAAGAGTTGGATCGCAAAAAACGGGAAGAATGGGAAAAGAGAGAACGCGAACGTATTCAACGGGAAGAAATGGAAAGAAAAGACCGGGAAGAACGACAACAACGGGAACGAGAGGAACAGAAGAAAGAACGCGATGAAAGAGAGAAACGAAATCGGATGGACTTGGATGAAATGTCGCGACGTGAACGAGAACTGGAAATGATGTTGGAACAGGAACGTCGAGAGAAAGAAAAACGTTTGCAAGAACTACGACGGCAGTTGGAAGAAGAAAGAGCTGAGACAGAACGAATTGAGCGAGAATATCGTGAACGAATTGAGCGAGAATATCGTGAACGAATGAGAAAAGAACGTGAGGAAAGAATGGAGCAACAAAGGGATCTGGTGACGATGGACAAAAGATCTCCGGGGCTTCATTCTCAAGTAGTTTACGTCAGTGACCAGATGAAAGGTCGGGATGTGGAAGATAATAAACGGGAACTGACCTGGACTGACGATGCTCGGTCGCGCCCTGTTGATCATGGAAACAGACCGCCATTACAGCCAGTAAGCCAAGATTCATTTGAAATGGATCAAGCGGAAGTAGAAAGACAATTTCAACAACGCCTTGCCCAAGAATCTAGGAGTGATGAAGCGAACGAGAACTTTGTTACAGTCATTCGTGTTCCGGTACATCAGGAAAGCTGGGAGTCACGAGGAGACAGTTATGGACAAGCTGGTCATTTGGAGACAGCCAGAAAGGGAATCCAACGAGTTGGGATTGAGGAGAATAACTGGGAGGTGTCTGCAAGACAAGAACAAAACGTTGAAGATAGACCTCGAGCACGCGTTGACTGGCAGAGGAGCGAAGAAGAAAGGTATCGAAAAGAAATGCAATATCGACGGGAGATGGATGAACAGTTATTGCGTGACTATCAGAAACAAAGGACATTTGAAGGTGACCCCATGTACCAGCGGGACTGGGAGAAAGAAGATGAACTGCGAAGACAACGCGAGGAAGACGACAGACTACGAGAAGCGAAAGCGAATCAACTTCGCAATCGAATCATCGAAAAACCCGAGGAAGACGAACGGTCAAATGATCGGAACATGCCGTATACCAACGGTCGTTCGAAACGAGTAAAGTTCGCCAGTGTTCGAACGGAGATCATACAACCGTCGCCAGATGCAGAGTTATCAAAAGCTGGAGTCAAGTTTGTTCACGATGGAAAAGTGGAAGACAGTGACGACGAAGATTATCGCAGACCACCTCTTCCGGAAGACGACGAGGAGGCTCCACCGCATCCACCTCCTCCCGAAGAAGATACTGATTACCCTCACTACCATCGACCCCCACCGCCTCCCAAACCACAGTACTTGGTTAACAATAAAATGAATGGCGGTCCACCCGTATATTCTTCCTACAGAGACAGTGAACCCGTTATTAGTGCTCTCCCATCCAGGATGACCGAGGAGGAAATGCGCTATGCAACTTATCCCGGCCGGCAACAGTACAATAACAATTACCCGGTACCAAAACCCCGGCTACCTAGAAATTCTCCAAGCCCAGATCAAGCTAAGTTACCTTTCAAGGACAAGATGAAGATGTTTAATGAGCATACTCCACCGATGAAACAGACTACATCAAGATGGGAGAGAGACCAGATGGCTAGAGTCAATGGCGACACTTTATGAGATTCTACGTGAAATTTTGCAAGTTTCTTCTACGCCAGCCCCGCCACCGTTCATCGCTGCTGAAGAGTTTTTCGGGAACTGGAATGTTTTTTTAACTAATCACGATATTGTCTGAAACGATATAAATTAACCACCAGATGATGGGATTTCATGTTGGCAATTACATTTTATAGGACTTCGTATAGTTAAAATATTATATGGCAAACCTTTTCTGAAAATTTTATTGCTACATTGTTTGTCAGATTTTAAGTATACGCGACCCTTAGTTTTAAGCTATTCTGGAAGTTTTTAATGGAATTAAATTCTGTGGCATATCTTTGAGATGTTTTGGAGCATACTGAAAATGTTTCACACCGTGAACTGTACATTTGTATGTTTTTCCGAGTGTAAATAATAAAAGGTATGATTTTGTATACCGTTGATGTCCTTTAATGAGAATATGCATTTAATTCTTTTGTTCATATAACCGAGACATTCTCGTCCACAGATCCCGTCACGTCATTGCGCGTTTGGACGTCAAGAAAAAGTATTCAGTACCGAATGCTGAACACAAATTTAGTTCATACCGGCAGCTAGGTTCGTCCCCTAATCTCAGTATAAATCTTAAGGTCTTTAATGGTGTAATTAAGCCATTTTGATCCATTGCATCAACACCCAATTCCAGAACAAATATTACTGGATATCAAAAAGTAGACGTGTTTACAAAGGAACCTTTCCTACAATTAATTTCAGGAATACCTTACAATAAAGTTCACTTTTCGTGAACTTTGGTAGATTTTTAGAAAATTTAAGGACTTGTGAGTACATAACTTCCTAAAATGTAAATTTGAGGACTATTATGGTTTTCTAGGGACCCGTACGAACCCTGACATTCAACTGAAATGTCAAGTCCTTTAACTCAATATTCATGAATGTAACAATCTTACGATTCAGTGTGATATTTAGCGCAGTGCTTTCCTTTGACAAGTGGACATCTTAATTCCCAACGACCATTGTTCCTTCTATGTTAAAGGGACATGTGGGTGAGTCTTGAAATAAAGTTAATCACTATTCACTCGTCTAATAGGTAGGTAAAACTTTATTTCAACACGTTAGCCACTTCAACAAATTGTTGATTTCCAAGTGGGACGCGATTTAAAACTACAAATATTTACAAATTAAATAAAAAAAGAAAAAATTACACACAAAGTATATACATAAATCTATAATATTACTTAATTATAATTAGACTATAAGTTAGGTAAATAAATTAGCTAATAATAAAGGATCGAACATTGCTCGTGAAACTAGAACGTCCAATCGTGGCCGTCAAGCTTCCTCCGTAAGGTGTGACCATTAACCCAGTTGTATAGAACGCTTTTTACTAAATCTCCAGTGATTAGACAAAAGGTAAGGAAACCTTGTTAGTGTACCTCACGAAAGGAGATAATCAAAATTCTTCAGTTAAAGTTGGGTTCACACACTGGAAAGCAGCAGTCAACAGAACGCTTCTTTAGTTTGTGGCAATGAACAAAATTCGTTGCGTGACGTTTTACTGCCGTGCGCATTTACCTCAGTAAAGACAAAAACTCGATAGTCTTCTAAAATTTTATTAACTTTGATGGTTATAAATTTACAAATTTATACACAGCAAACTCAATGCTCGAAATCGAAGTACAGTTTGTGATTAAATCTACGTAATCAATTAAGTTGATCTTTGAAACAGTCCAAAATTACATTCAGGGACTAACAGCATGCTGACCGTTAATCCGTAGGGTAACCAAGCGCAGAAACAACCGAAAACGATTGTTTAAAACTGATTTACAATGTTTATTCTATACAAGAATACTTAAAAGAATGCGAGTGAAAACCCACAATGATCAAGTGTTGCTTAACCAATCTCGTTAATCGCTGATTTTCGGACAATTTAAGCCGTAGCATGTGAACCTACTCATCTTCTTCAGCATTCTCTTCTTCATCACCATTCTGTTGGGGGCTTTCGTTACCCGATTCATGCCCGCTTTCATGGTTAGATTCATCGCCTTCCTTTTCGGGAGACTGTGAACGAGATTTCGCCTCCTCAGATTTCGACCTGGACCTAGACCTGGATCGTGATTTGGACTCCTCTTTTTCCTCGCGTCCTTTCGATGGGGATTTGGAACGGGACCTCTTCGGCGACTTGGACCTTGAGCGATGGCGACGACGCCTTGGTGAACGAGATCTTGACCTACAACAAAATGAAGTCAGTGTTAACGAGAAAATTTTCTATTCTAGTTCCTGGAGCCTTGCTTGAAGGTAAAAACTCATTCTGAATTTCTTACAAAAGAACAAGGGATATTCGAGACAATTTATAAGACAAAGACTAAGGAATATTACCACGCTACCACTAAACTTGCACACATACTCATCTAAACCATAAAATTTACTTACCTACGACCTCTAGACCTTGAACGAGACCGCGACCGAGAGCGCACAGTTTCCTAAAAAACCCCGACAGAGGTCAGTACAGTAATTATCTCAGCGCCAAGTGATACTGACGATTTGTTTAAAAACTCAAGCTCTCTAACTTACAATCGTCAATTTCAGTTTCCTTCCATTAAGTTCAACACCATCCAACTTCTTCAAAGCCACTTTCATGTCATCTTTTGTTGCGAACTCCACAACACTACAGACGTTAAATTTAGCAAAAACATTTCGTTTGGCTTCCCAGCATGGGTTTCCAAAGAATTACAACTAAAAAATTTAATTCACTCATACCCAACACCAGTCTTCCTTTTGTGTGCATCAGTAAAGGTCACTTCACCAACTTTGTTGAAATATTCTTTCAAATCCTGAAAACATGAATTCAAGTTTGAAACACATAAGTTGGCCAGTAGTGAAGTTGACCAAAAGAAGTAAATACGAAATACACTAGTGGAAAAGAGCTGGAGTGAACGTGAATGAAGTTAAATCCTTATTACTAGGCAAAAAGATGTTACAGAAAATCTTTCCAAATCCTTTTTCACTGGTTGTAAACCAGTATGGTCTCAGATTGCTATGTAAATTTCTGTGAAATACATAGAACAGAAAAAAAAACAGCTAGCTTACTTTGAGGGTTGTTAATTTTTACTTGACTCGATAATTTTGCATCGAACAAGGCTCTTTAGATACTTACCTGTAGCAAACATTTACTGTATCTTGATTAATATCAAAAGGTGGAAATTATTTGGCAAGCTTGCTTTGTAAACAATAAAACAACCGGAATTGGCTATGTTTGGTAGAGGCTGGCAGTACGGTACACATTGGATTTTGACTGTCAGGTAGAAGAACTGAAAGTACTTGGTTCATGGCGTAGGAGGTGCCTGCTTTTTTTAAGGTCTGGAGCTCATGACATCACTAGGCATGGCATATGGCTGGCAAAAAATGGACGAAAGGCCACAGCATGTGGTGGCTGGACAGTGGACCACTGGCAGGCATGTGCAAGGTACCAATCATTGGTATTCACAGATCATACATTTCTCATGGGGTAACTGTAGTAAGGTAAGGATTCCTATGGCTGAAGACCAAGAAGTAATGTTACATTAGAATGAACCTGTGTTCAATGCCTTCATTTACAAAACGAAAACACCTCATGGTTGCAGGCCTCAAAATAACTCAACCATAATGTAATAGCAGATGTTACCTTAAACTTACTTGTCCTAAACTCCAACAGGAAGAAATTGACTGGGGCATCAAGGGTTGCATTGTGAAAACGATAAATTGAAGGTTGTATCAAGTTTTATGTGATTAAAAGAAACAGATCTTAGACAGTATGACTTATGAGTGAATCAAGTCAGACAGCAGGAGTTGTACAATATTAGGTTACTGAATGAACTTTAAATCCAGGAAATCTGACAGGCAAACTGACCATTTATTTGTGGTCCAATTATTTTCTAAGTAATCCCTAAGAAACTCTGGAAATACCTATTCATATTTCCCTAGTGAAAGATTCTGAACTGGAATTGAATCATGTGCAAATTTTGGAATCTATTTTGATGTTCACTACAATTTCTCTTTCACTTGGATAGATATAATAAATTAGCAAAATCTTCTTCATCATTCTTTTTACCCACATTGTATGGCTGAAGGCCATTTTCACACATTTCACATAAATCAGGTTCTCAATGTTAGTTTTACTTTTATTTTGAGGCCTGAACTAACAAGCTAATACTAGAAAAACAACTAAAATACAAGCTTGAACAAAAACCAAAGGTAAACAAACCTGCCAGTTAATTCGAGATGATAAGTTGTCCACTGCCAGTCTATGACGTGTTCTAACAGGAGCACTTCTTTGGTAGTCTCTTGGAGGTCGGCTACTTCTTGAACTAAAGATTGAGCAACAGATTTAAGAGATTACCAAGCTTAGTTTCTGAAATATACCTGACAATATCATCCTTATAAAACTCAAACAAACTGTTCTATTGAATCAAAACCTTGTATCAGTGAAATTGAATACTACAGGGGTAAGTAATTCCCTATCACTTGCACTGTTACATGAAATACTTTTACTCTGACTTTAACAACACAATTTTACTTGGCCAAGGATGAACTCTTGGACAACCAACAACAACATGACTTCTAGGAATCTTCAGGTACAGGGTGATTAGCACCAAGTACTTTAAATGAAATTTTGCAGATTGATATCTCACAGAATGCATCATTCCATACAAGAAAACACCCAGAAACATTGTCTGCTTTTGAATTTTAAGTTCTTCAGGGAATTTTTGAAAATTTTTTTCCACCTAGCTTAAGTGCATGGTTTCTTGGTTGTACCTTGAACAATCCATACCTTGAACTTCTCGAACCATAGCTAACGTACCCATAATCCCTTCTTGAAGAGGGTTCCCGAGCATGTTCAATTATGACCCTGAAATCAACAACAACTTTGATTGAAATGCCAATAACGTAAAGTTACAAAATAGCTAGATTAATTTTCCCCTACTAAGTTTATGCTGAAGCTTCTAACCTGTATGTAAAATATATTGACTGAGTGGAATTCTTACGTTCAGTTTTTAGACTGGTTGATATAGACTTTCAGTCAGGGGTTTTCAGCCAACAGTTTTCTGCCACATGAAGACATCTTGTTGGCAATCTCAATGAGGTTAGCAAAACTACCTGCTACGACCAGTAAAATTAGAGAGAGTTTAAAGTTAAGACCACATAGAAACCAGCCCTTGACTCTAGAATATGGCAGACCCCTATCTTAAAAGTTGGTTAGCAGTCGCATGATCAGTATCTGAAATATATTAAATTCCAGTACGACAAGAGCAACAACAGAAATTTTACCTCTCTCCAAGTAATTCACGGCCATTTAATTCATAGACAACATCCTCTGCATCACGAGGATCATAGAACTCCTGGAAAAGGAAAGAAAGGGACTCATCATTAGCACTGTAGCTCTTAGTTTAAATAACGACAACACAATCCTAATTAAATTAGCTTTTTCCACTCCTTAACTTAACGCTAGAAACATACATAAAAAATTCACACATCCAGGCGGAGATAAAAACTGCTGTAATAACTAACTTTATTCTTACATGTTAAGAAAATTACCAACAAATTAGTTTAAAAAACTTCTCACTCAATGACAAGTTAAGTTTGTCCAAACTAAAACAAGGAATCATCTTCGCATGGTAAAGAGATCCTTCGCAACGGCATATCAACATTCTACAAGTTGATATCGACAGTGATCCAATCTAGCATTGAAAATACTGCTTTTATCTAATTTAATAAATAAAAAAGTGCAATAAAATGACAGTTCACGTCAGTTAACTACAGTTTTGGTACCTAAAATAATAAAAAAAGAAGGCAGGAACACAAATTAACTCACCACAAATCCATAACCTCTCTTCACACTTATTTCTCGAATTTTTCCATAACCACGAACAAACTTTTCTAAATCTCTTTCCCGAGTGGTTTCGTGTAACTTACCAAAGTAAAGTCTAGTCTTACTTTTCGACATTATGCCAAAATATTTGACACAGCAAGCAACAAGCCTTTCCCAAACTGAAATTCCTACCTGCAACAAGATGGCCGCAAACAAGCCACGCGATAAATTCATTCCCACAAGCCTCTTGGCTCCCTACAGCGACTTTTCATTGGCTAATGCAGATGACGTTGAGTACAACTCGCTTGTATATTAAATTTATATTAAAGATTTCAAAACGGAAAATACAGTTGATTTATAACTTAAAAGAATGGAGGCAGAAGTTATTGAGATCGATGATCCTTCAGAAGTTTGTCCGATCTGCGAATCATTGATCAGTTGCGATTTATTACGTGAACATGTCGAAAAACATTTCAAAGCAGACAGTGGTAAAATTGTTTTACTAATTATGGTAATTGTATTTACTTAGAAGAAATAATCCGGTAGAATCAGCGTTATGCAACTGAAAATAATTTTATTGCATATTCCCAGCTAACATGATTTCCCTATAACTATTACCAGGACAAATATTATTTCCATATGATCGTAAAAACACAAGTGCTAATATAAACTTCAAGTAAACGACAAATTTCTTCATTAAATACATGTTTCGGCAAAACTCAGAGTTTTGCAGAAAAAGTATGTAATAAACAAATATTATTATAATTATTATTATTACAATTATAATTATCATAATAATTTGATTATTGTCATCATTATTATTTATTTTGTTGCTTAAGTTGAACATTACCTTTTTCTATGGTTCACAGATAGGTTGAGATTCAGCCTTAAACTACCTTACATAATTCCTTTTCTTTTCTTTGTTTTGGGACATGATAAAGAGTGGAAAATTTGTCACAGGTGTGGCAATGGAGGTATGTAATTTTAATAATTATGTTATACATAAAAAATTGGTGCCACCAAAATAACTTTTAAAACTTGAATTTATAGAAACTAAACTATTCAACAACTTAGATCAATCAGTTTGTGCTGAATAACACGTAAGTTTGCCAGTGCAAAAGTCAATTTGTATAATTATGTCAAATGAATATCTCAGACAACTGCTTTGTCTCTCAGTCCCAGATTTACAATGGGGTGATCATATTTATGCCCATGGACTTGAGGAAATGAAACCAAGACCCAACCAGCTTCCAGCTGACAGTGCATCAACGGCAATTGACCAAGGAACATTTACTAATCCAGATGGTGCAGATGTATGGAGTGATGAAGTGCTGGCATGTGCTTTGCAAGAACAGGAAAGAGAAGAAATGAAAAAAGAAAAACAGAAAGAACAAGAAGAATTTCAAAGATTGCAGGTCTTGTTGTCTATATAATAAAAAAATTATTACTCAATAAAATTGACCAATAATGTTTGAATCTATAGCAACATTAATTGAACTGCATTGTAGCAGTTAGATGTTCTCTTACACAATAATTGGTGGCTATTCTGATCTACAGTGGTCATGCCTTCAATCAATCTAAAGAGCGTTAACTCAGATCTCATACCATAAGGCTGGACCATATTTTCTTGCAGTCTCTTTATGGGATGAACTCCAAGTCAGGTTATGCAAAACAATACAACCAATCAATGGACAGAGATGTTTCACAAAAGAAATTATCCATAGCAGATTACTATTCAAGAAAAGCAAATATGTTGGTTACACTTATGAGTGGTGAGGAGAGTGGTGAATCATGTACTCAAGGTACAGTACCTCTGACTGGATTACCATATTCCATACATGTAATTCTACAGCACATTATATTCAAATGATGTTCACAGAGCCTTAGAAAATGACATCATAACTGCATTACCTGTGATTTACACTCTAGTTATGCGTTAGTGTCAAGCCCACCAATAAGGCAGAGCAATGCAAATATTTTTTGACTCTTCCGGGGTTCTAGGTCTTTTAATATTTTACCCTAGTTAATGCTGGATAATTTCACTAGGCAAAGGAAAACCTTTCGATGGGAAGTGGTGAAGCCTGATCATTTGAAATATACATTTTTATAATATTACCAGTACATAATCACTGTGACTCTTTCCCTATTGTAAAGCAGGCTTCAAATTTTATTCTGATAAATACTGGTCAATTTAATTTTGTTGGGGAACATGTTTAGAGAGAAAGGGTTGAAACCCATGATGTATCTTGGGTAAAATCTACTGTGAACTGTTACTGTTAAAAATCACTACAAAACAATTGGTTACACTATTTGTTTGCAACAGAGAGAGCACCGTTCTTTTATCAGGTGTCATTGAGAGATTGCAAGATCACATTCAGGAATTTGGGCCTTGTGGTGGCCAAGTTTTGATGCTCTGTTCCCCAACAGATCACTTTCCAAGTACCTATGGTGATAAGAATTGGGGATGTGGGTACAGAAATTTACAGATGTTGTGGTCAGCTCTGATTAAATTGGACAGTTATAGGAGTACTATTTCAAAAGGTATTACATAAACTTACTTTGATTTTGTTATTTTTCCATATAAAACATTTACAGTAGATGTGTAAAATCATAGTCATTCTGATATGGCAATACCAGGTACTTGTTTATTTTTCAGTTTGTAAAAATGTTCCTTCCATTCCTAAAATTCAGCAATTAATAGAGGATGCCTGGGAAGAAGGTATATATGTAGACCTAAACACTATTGTTTTAATAATTGCACAAGAAGTTGGTATAAAGAAAGTGAAATATTGTGAAAATTGTCTTACTTGCCCACAGTAGCCAGACTACAGTTACACCAAGCTCAAGCTATTGAATCAAATTATGACAATATGTTCTGTAAACTGTAATTTTTTGTATTTATGCTGTATTAATAGTTAAGATTTGTTTATTGTAAGCTCTGTATACGTACTTTTTCCACTAACATAACAAAATTGAATTTTTGAGGTCGAAACAACAGGCAAAACTGTGCCGTTTGCAATATGCTACCATAACTTCAGAATATGTCATAATAATTGATTGAAGCAGTTTAAAAAGACAAAAAATTACAACTGAATATAAAGCAATTTGATCCAATTTCCTCACCATTATTTTTATACTAATTTAGGGATGTTGTTTTTTAACATATTTTTTAAAGGTTTTGATCAACAAGGTGCTGCCCAACTTGATCACAAATTAAGAAACACAAAAAAGTGGATTGGTGCAACTGAAGTTGCAGTGGCTTTGAAATACATTGGTTTGAGGTAACAAACCTTTTTGAAAGTTCAACATTGTGTATGTGATTTTTCCAAACCAGTAACAATACACTGACCATTTACAGAACACAGATTGTGGACTTTCACCAACCAACAACATCAGATGAAATCCAGTCAGAAATGTTTGCCTGGATTAAAAGATATTTTAACAGACATCCAAGACAACTTTCCACATCTTGTATAACTCCACTTTATCTACAACATCAAGGCAAGTAAAATTTTCCTTGCAACCAGATAATTATACCTAATCTTGAAAAATAGATCAGATAGCTGGCCCAGATCAACTTGATATTGAAAAGGGTTTCATATGTAATACATCATACACAAGTTGAGTATTTGATCTGATTTCCAAACTCCCTGCAAGTAACATGAAGAACTAGGTGATAACTGAGTTTTTGACAACTGGTTTTGAATTGTCTGACCATGATTTTACTACTGTAAATTTTTATAGGTCACAGCCGTTTAGTTGTTGGTTTTGAGGAGAAACTCAGCAAGAGCAGAAACCAAAACCTGTTGTTATTTGACCCAGCTCATTCTCAAAGACAAATGCACAAGTTTTTGGAAAAAGAAAAAGGGAAAAATCTTAATTTGACAATACTGAGAAAATCACAAAACCAAATGAAATCCAAGCAATATCAGATAGTATATGTTGATGGCATAATGAGAAATGAAGAAAGGAAGGTACATACATTATTGACCATAGACTAACATGGTATAAATATATATACCACAATGCATTGCTTCATCTGCATAGCCTCAACTTCATTCTTTGAAGTTCTTCACAAAGTGGACAATAGTTGGAAGCAAGAGTAGAACTAGACAAAATTCAGATGAAATTCAGATTACTTATGCATATAGGTATAATGATGTATGCTGGTTTTATGCCATTGGCCCATGCTCATGCTGTAGTTAAAATTACGAACTTTCATGGTTAAGTACAGTTACAATTGGTGGGTTTTTCCAAGTAATAAATTGTTTTCCTAATCATTTATCAAGAAATGTAGTAAGTCACTACTACAAATTAAATTACGTGATTATGGTATGTAATTTAAATTATTAAAGATTATTTTCCTGGAGAACAAAGCAAAAATCGAAGTTGTTTTTATAAGGCAACAGACAAAATATTACACAGAATAATGGAATTTGATGCCAGATGGGCAAACCAGACTCCAATGAGACCATTTAAATAATCTATAGATAGGTGAGCCACTCTTGTAATTTCTGATAAATTTCAGACTTCACCATTTTCCAGCAAGAGTACAGATTCAGAAAGTAATTAGTAATTTGAGCCCATTTGTTCTGGATAGTAACAAGTAACAGCCAGTTTTTTTGTAATCAATTAAAGAAAATATTACTGAGGCAGAAAAACTAAATACCTGCAAGTTCACTTACAGCAGTAAAATAAATTATTTAAAGTGTTTTGTTCAGCTTTATCTAAACATTTAATTTGTTCTTTTCAGGAAAGCAAAGTGTTAACCTCCACAAGAATACCATAAAGACCAGAACTTCAGCTTCTATCAGAGAAATATACGTGAAGGCATATATTTGTTGGCATTTATTTAGTTTTGTCTGCTGTAATATTTTATAGTATATGGGTGTACAAAGGTAACATAGTTTTTCCTATTATTTACACATAGTATGATATGGAATTTTTGTACATAACACATTCTTTCAAACTAAAAGAAAAACTGTCAAATACTGTATGTTTCAAACTGGAGGTGTTTAGTAATACCAAGAGTTAATTTGTTTGCCTTTTGTATGATTTAGTAAACAATTTCCATATAAAATTAATTTTAAAACTTACACCAGGTTTTGTGAAATCTGGTAGATTGAGGCCCAGCTTGAGAATTGGGTAAGAAAACAGAAACGTTTGAAGGGGGCATGTCACAAGGCTTGGTATGGCTAAAATTTTGGTTGAGTTGGGAAACTGCTGAAATGCAGGAATAGAAAAACTGAGTCCCTTTGTTGGAGTGAAACATGGGCTTTCACTCAAAACCTCAGTTTTTCCTACTCTTGGGTTTCCAGCCCTTCTCATTTCCTATTCTCAGTTTGAGTACTGTAGGTTGAACGCATGGTAAAAAAGGGTAAGAAACACTTTCAAAATTCATACAATTTTATTGTTTAATATTTGAAAACTAATGCTTTACTGAATGAAAATCAGTACAAGTGGTTATGGTAACACTTCCCTAAATTAGACAGGGATTTCCCAATGACATTCCTCAAAAAGTATAATCTTGAAAAATATTTATTTTAGTTACTAAGACATTTTATCACTGATAATTGTATCTCTCTGTTTAAATATTAGTAGGTTTCATTTCAGGGTATCCACGATTTGTTATAGCTTGTAAAGCTGTTCCAGTTTTGAAAGTATTCTGTAATTATTTTCTTGGTCAAACTATCACTCATTCTCTACGACACGGTCATAATTCTCTCAATGTCTTCCTCTTTCCTTTTCTTGTTCACTCCTTCCTCTTTCTCTTCCACTTTGTATCCTCATGCATTCTATCCATTAAGCACTATCAAGGGGTGCAGCATTGACAGTTTTGTCTGAATGCCATGTCTTTATGGGATCAGTTGTGTGTGTTTAAAGGATGCCTTCCTTAGTTTGTTTTTTCACTGTCAGTTGGTCAGGTGATTATCCTCTTCTCACTCCCAATTGATTGACATCAAAAGTCAAAACCCTGCTTAGGCATATCAACATTTTGTCCAAACTGAAATTGGCCCTGGCCAGGTTCGATATCTGGAGCTAGTTTTTCATCCACATCTTCACTACTGAAAAAGTTCTCAATAATCTCAAATGCCTTCCTGTAGATGTCTTCATTTTCATGACTTTGAAGAAATTCAATTTTATCAAGACCTTTAAAAAAATTAAATAAATAAGAGATATATACAGCATGCACATATGTGCCACATTATACTGTCATTTGTACTGTAACTTAAATTTGGCAGGACAAAAATGCACTAAACAATCTTTTGCAATTGTTTTATGGGCCCTTGTTATAAATATGATGATTTGTGTGGAATACCATAATAAATTATATCAAAACGTTTTAACCATTTATAACTGATTATACTAGATAATCAAGTACAATCAGTTATAAAAACTTAAAACATGATAAGATGTATAAATTGATTAACTACTAAATTTTTGTTCCATTAACTTGAAACTCATCAAGGGCGCAATTGTAGAAAAACTGATACTAAAGTTTTACCTAAAGTATATGTATTTAGTATTTATAATTTTTTATAATTAAAATGATCAATTAAAATCCTCACCATAATTTTCTTCAATAACTAGAGCATATTTGTTTGGTGTCCCCGTTTCCTTAGCATCCATTTCTCCAATTTTAAGAATGTTTTCAAGACCATTTAGAGCAACACGAATGATTTTTGCATCCATCACTGTAAGCAGGTCACAGAGGGGAGGAATACAGCCTTGATCAACTAGATACCTTTATGATGAAACCAAAACAAAACATCCTGTTTTAAAACAAATTCTGCTATTAAGAACTACAAGTTGGTAAATTTCTTCTGAAGTGATCCTGCAAGTGATGATAGAATGACAATAGTGATTGCTGAAGTCATAGCAACTGATTACCAGTGTTTGTAATGAATTTGTGTAGTTGTTCTCCAGCAATCTAATTTTCCTTGGCAGTGGTATTTTAAAGGAAAATAATATGGTCTGTATAAAAAAAAACTGCCACCCTATTAAAATTATGTGATGATTATTCTTCAGAAAGCAATTGTACAATTTAAGGTAATTTGTAAACAATATTAATGTAACCATGACTTGGGTAACATTTTTTTGTCACTCACTGTAGACTAGTCCAAACAATAATTCATATGGGCCAAACAAGGAAAAATCATCACATTACTGAGACATATATCACAATTGACCACTTGCATAAATTAAGCCAACTTGGTCTCAATTTTCTCACATACATGTAAGTAAACTGTATTGGCAGTATAATTCTTGAAGACTGTTTTACCCTTATACCTTAAAACTTACCCTAAAAATAAAAATAAATTGCTGTAATAATGCTGTTAAGATTGTCTATAATATTTGTGGAAATTTGTGAACTGCAAGCAAAAGACCTGGGGCTAGCAGCACAAAAAATCCAGTCTCATGTCTTTAATCAGTTGTAGCATTCTGTGTCTTGTAAAACTGTTTGAAACTTCATGCCAAAGATTAGATTTCTATTTGACAATTAGTCCCAATCCAATTTTGTGTTTCCAGATCACCTGGCAGAGTAGTGATACACTTTAAACATGTTTCTTGATCTATTTTACTCAGGCAGTTAGGTTACAAGTTTAATTCCCATCTAGGGGTCAGACATTTATCTGATTAAAATAGCTCTGCTGAAGGAATGTCTTCAAGACATAACTGTAATGTTATGGTTACAAGCAATAGTTAACTTTCTACCGTATTTGTTCAGGAGTTCCTCCAGATGTTGCATTAGTTATAGCCCATGCTGCCTCTTTTCTAGTTTTAAATTCAGCTTTGCCAAGAATCTCCACCAACATTGGAATAATATTAGCATCAATAACACTCTAGAAGTGTTTCAATGGGAATGCATGATTACAGTATGATGGTAATAAGACACTAAATTAGCCCTTTCAGCACAGATATTCATATCCCTCTAATTTGCACATGTGTTAGACACACATTAACACAAACAGTTCAACAGGAAACTCAGCATTGCTGTAACTTTGATGCTGTAGTTCTTTTCCCAACCATGCTGTCATGTTGAAGATATTTATTAAAGATTTCTTTTGGCAGTTGTTTAGTTCTACTTTGTTAAATAGGTTTGATCTTTTGGTTTGGGCTAATTTTTGCTCAGGATCTTAGGCTCAGAAAACAATCTGATTACACATGTATGAGCTAAATAAACCTCCATTTAACATCTGCAATCTGCATAATTTAAACACACCTGGATTTGGGCTCTATTGCCAGCAGTGATATTTGATAAAGTCCAACATGCCTCCTTTCTTATGCTTTCCTTTGAAGAGCTGAGTAAGTGAAGTAAACTTGGCAGAGCATTACAGTTGATAATAACCTGTAAAAGTGAAGTTGTTAAAAACAAATGATATACCTGTAACCTCTTGGACAAAAAAACTGCATAATTCCCCAATCCAGTCCAAAGTTCTTATTTTTGACAATAGTAAATGTGACTTAGTGCATTCTAGACTGGCATAAGATGTGGAAGGGGTAGGCTATGCATCAAACATGCCATGGAAAATCTTGCTGGATGAACCAATCTTCCTGTATTTCCCAGGCTGAAACAGCCTCAGTATTTTCAACGGAGAATGACTGGTGACAAACAATCAGGACTTCACTTCAGATTTTTAAGCAGAAATAATATTTAAGTGGTGCTGCACCTGTGTTTGGACATCATCCCCAGTGACAATATTTCCAACAGCTCTTAAACTAGCAGAAACAACACTATTAAATGGATGCCTAAAAAAGAAAATGCAAGCAAGGTCTACTTGTTATGATTCACAATGAAGGAATGTCACTTTAATTAGAGAGATTAAGCAAGTGACAAAATTATTTGAGTAAAAGATGGCAACTTGAAGCAAAGTATAACAGATATTTTCCTGATAACATCATCAGTTGGTGCATAATACCAACAGTAGCAAATAAAGTGTTTTGCTGTCAGTTACAGTATTTCATTTTTTCAATGCTAAAAGTCACTTCTAACAAGTTGTTTTTGTGTTTCAATAATACAAGTTGGATATACGGTATATGGTTCTGAAAAATCCAGGGAAATCAAATTTTCTCAAAGCCAAGTATATAATATCAGTCCACTCATCATTATTTCCATCTGTGTTGTCAAAAACATTGTTTGCTTAGGGGCCATTTTATAATTATATAACTGCAGTGTCAACAATTTTCTGGACTTATGGCAAGGAACAGTTTTCTTTAAGTTTTGGGAAAAAATACAAACAAACAGTGCATGGTTTGAAATAGAATATGACCTGTTCCCATGCTTTCTTTGTGGGCAAAGGCCAATTATCTTTCATGTTTGATACTTTGAACCATTGTTAAGGTGCCTACATTAGCAACTCAACCAATCTTCGACAAACTCCAGAAGCAATAACAGCTTGAATTTTTTCATTAGGTCCATCTGATAAGTATGACAAGGCCCAACAAGCATCAGCTAAGACATCTGGATCTGACTGGTATGTTGAGGAGGGTTCACTGCTGAAGAGTAAGCGTGCCAGAATAGGAAGACATGTAGAAACCTGAAAAAAATGAAAAGATGTTTGAAAACTTTCCCAAAGCTTAATTATTACAACATACAATATTTAGAGCATAGTAATAAAAATAAATATTTTGGGACTAAGTACTGTACCTTAGTAAAATCTGGAGGGGGGTTCTTTCCCCGACAAAGATTAGACAATGCCCAAATTGCGTTCTTCATCATACTTAGTTTTCCAGAATTAGTTAAAATTCTAGAGAAATTGA
Organism: Nanipora kamurai; assembly: GCA_036872915.1. Lineage (NCBI taxonomy): Eukaryota > Metazoa > Cnidaria > Anthozoa > Scleralcyonacea > Helioporidae > Nanipora > Nanipora kamurai. Next base: position 1,162,420 of record JBAHVQ010000380.1, on the reverse strand, counting down.
GCAACATAATTTACTTGTATTATTAAAATCAGTGTTAAATTGGTTGTCACCACCTGTGTACCAGACTGTTAATGCATGTCGTATATTTATCCTTTTAAACATACTTGTAAAACTTAGAATTCTGCTGTACTTACTGAAGTAAAGGTTCAAGCATCTCACTTATAATGACATAATTCTGCTGTACTTACTGAAGCAAAGGTTCAAGCATCCCACTTATAATGACATAATTCTGCTGTACTTACTGAAGTAAAGGTTCAAGCATCCCACTTATAATGACATAATTCTGCTGTACTTACTGAAGTAAAGGTTGAAGCATCCCACTTATAATGACATAATTCTGCTGTACTTACTGAAGTAAAGGTTCAAGCATCCCACTTATAATAACATAATCTCGGCATTCAGGGCTGTCTCCAGCAACATTTCCAAGTGCCCAAACAGCCTTATAAATAAATGACAATGATGAATACTCTGTATATAATCTACTAAGTTCAACAATCTACTAAGTTCATACATCTAAGTTGAATTTTTCAATTTTTTTATATTTATAAGTTCAAATAAGACCATTTTTTAAATATTTATTATTTTCTAAATATATATTATTTTCTAAATTATTTAAGTGCATTTCTTATCAAACAATTAAGAATTTAACAAGTAAGAAAATATTTATAGACTGCTTTATAAACTGGTCTAAATGAATTATGTGGCTCTCTGGCAGAATTCCTTGAGGATTTTCATAGCTTGCTAGAAAGCTAATGATATCTGAGTTTTATAGTAAAAAACTAGTCATATATAACAATGGAACAGGTATGGTATAAGTTTGGTATTTTAATTATCATGTTTGCTGAACTTATACATTCTCAAATACACCAACCTGCTCCTGGACATCCTCATGGGGTGAAGACAACAATGCAACAAAGATTGGAACAGCCCCAGCTTCAACTACTCTCCTGGTTTGTGAAGATGTCCCTGAAGCAACATTTGTTAAGGCCCATGCAGCTTCAAACTACACAAAAATAATGGCAAGGTTGAAGTAAGCTGCACTTATAATATACACCCATTGATAAATAAACAAAGGGTGTATGTTACCAATGAACTTTAAAGCTACAACAAATTTATGCATGATTACTTTCAATCACTACCTGAAGAAGATGGTTTTCTTCCCTTTTGAGAAACTCAATCAGCCTAGGAATCACTCCACTGTTAATCACATCTTCAATGGGTGGGTTAGGTTCTGTTTGGAATAAAGATTTATTAAATGGTAATTCAGTTAATACCACATAGCCTCCTCACATTAGATGTCAGACCTAACAACTTATGTACCCAATAAAAAGTTAGCTTTGCAAGTGATTTTTTCTTTGCATAGGTAATGCAAATTTTTGGTGCTTTGTTTGCCTATGGGACTTTGAAGTCCAAGCTTCTGTTAAGTGTCCAGTTGACATGCACATCTAATTGTAGTAAATGAATGGTTAAAATCTGAAAACTTGTGTCCTCAGAGTGAGTATGACAAAAATCCTAGTACTACTCAGTTTGTCACTTTTCTAGCAGTTGGAAAAATGATAAAAAGTTATAACAGATTGAACAACTTGAATTTATGTCAACCTTGTAGCCACAGTGCAAATATTTTTGGCTAAAAATCAACTTGACAATAATAATTCTAGCCAATAAGAAATTAGTGGAATGCCTGTTCCATCTTATAAAAGCATAATCAATCAGTTAAGCATGCATGAAAATGGATTTCAGTGAGCCCAACAATCCCATGCCATATAATCACCTTGTGTACCCAAGGTGATACTCAGGGACGTGACATTTATTAAGAGACTGAGCCACCTGTGTCTGTGAAATATTAATCCCCCTATAACTAAAATTACACACTGATTCACAGAACACTACCTTTAGACAATAATCTTCTTAACTGTTGAGTTACTGCTAATTGTTCTTCAACATTATTAGAATATAACTTCTGAATCATTGAATTCTGAATGGAGGCCTGATTTACAGAATAAGAAACAGTAGTAAGAATTAATAAAAGTATGTAGTATGAATGAATGAATGAACGAACGAACGAACGAACAAAGGAATGAACGAACAAACAAATGAATGAATCAACTCAATAAATGAACAAGTGTGTGAATGAATAATAAACAAATAAGTGGATGAGCAAATTAAAAAATGAATAGAAATATATATGGCCAATAAAATAAGACAATAAACAAATAGCAAGATAAGTTGAAAGACTAAGGGATGTGGGATGACTACCTAGAAACAACTTTCATTAAACTTACGTCCTTCAGAACCCTATAAAAAGGTTAAAATATATATATATATATATATATATATATATAGATAAATGTAGTGATAGAAACTATCGTGAAGATAGAGACTAGCGCA
>JBAHVQ010000380.1:1119760-1154815 GCA_036872915.1 Nanipora kamurai | reverse complement strand
CCAGAGTGCTCTAACTGCAAGCAGTGAGCATATATATATATATATATATATATATATATATATATATGTATATATGTAGGAAGGAGAAGATCAAGAGACTATACTTTCGTCCCGACAAGCCTGTTTCGTGATTGCTCGCTCTTCAGGGGATTTAATGAAAAGAATATTCAAAGCTATCATATATATATTACAATATTAGCATGCTAATATCATCACGTTTCAAATTTGCCTGAAACTTGGTAAACTTTTCAGTGTAAATTGCCTGGCCCCAATCTTCGCAACTGCCCGTCTGCCTCAAATTATAGAAGCGATTTAGATTTATGGATTTTCCACGCGGAAATAGGAAATACCGGCGAAATTTCAAAAAAAAATATGAAGTTGAACCTAAAGAGGTTTTCACAATAAAACTCGTCGTTTGTCTACTTTGTCAGGTTCAGTAATTTATCATGGTCCTCACTTCGTCAATGTGATTAATTACTTTTGATAAGGTAGAAATTAAGACTTGACGTATATTTGACAAAATACTGCAAAATAGATATTTTCAGAAAGTTGTAATACTACTCCTTGTTAATCCTAGCAACAACCTGCCGACCTCTCTGGGGGGTTAGCAAAACGCACTCACTCATGTCATTGTGAGTTGCTCCAACTTACGGAGCATGTGATTAAGGTGAACAAGAAATAATACCTCCGACAAAGCAAAACTATTTTATATCAATTGATCGATAACCTCATAACAAGAGCGCCGTGACTGGAAATCGACGTGTATATATGCGTGAGAATGAGTGCATATGTGAATGACAGATGTAGATGGCATCTGCTGATAAACATCATCGATAACATCAGCGTAATTTCATGAGAGGACGAAGAGACTGTATGGCGGGAGAGACTATTATGTTGAAGGAGTGCTTCTTTAAACGATTACACATGCCGAACAAATAGATAATTTAACAGGAAAGAAAGAAAAAAGTGCAATTATTACATAAATATTACAACTAAATTCTACTTCAACAATGGTTCTTGCAGTGAAAAAAGCTGCTGTCCACTACAACCAAGCTGTTCCAGTTGAAACCAAAAACCTTGAGAACATTCCAAACTGTATATTTAATACAAGGAAACTTTTCTCGCGGAAAATGCACTCCACTCGTTACAACAAATGTACGACGACATACTTGTCAAATTGTTCTCTTATAGTCTGTCTGCATTACAATCAGCTGCATCTCAAATAATCTTAGATTTGGCAATTCCGGTCAAAATCAATCAATCTGTTCTCGTTGAAACAAAACTATATTTCAAGTCACAAACTTGCTAATAAATGTAGCAAAATATTGCAATAGGAGTACCTAAAAATTTGAATCAGAGTCATTACATAGAAGATATTTTAAGTAATTTTAATACCAGCCCAGCAGACTCCTAAGGCACCAAGGCTGATACAGGTTTGCCATATCCTCGATACATATTAAACCAGCAATAGTATATTATATTGATTGCTGACATCCAAATTGCAACATTGCTCCACTATGCTCCAGTCATTCAGAGCATTTCTAGAGGTAAAAAAAATTAAAATGATACCGAATTAGTGCTTTAGTTTGTGAAGTTTCAAAGTTATATTTAAAATTTGGACAAAGCACGTTTTCCCACAGAGTTAACAAGAAATATCCCAAGACAGTGTCCTAATTACTCCACCTCGGCTTGCTTATGTCATCGCTTGTACATATTTTACGTCATGTACAGATTTTTTTTTTTTAAAACTTGGACATACATAGAGAATGGAAAGACTTCTGCAATAACATTTCGTTTGTCTGTAAAAATCCAACGTTCCAAGAAATAAAAATTTAAAGGGTACTGTACGGACGAAAGTCATGAAACAAAACGTTCAGGCAGGTTTTCTCTTGAATTTTCACCGTCTTCTGGTCTTTAAATTCTTTTACATTGTCAAAAAGCCACCTACGCGGCAATCCGGTTCTCTTACTTCGAGAAATAAGTTTACATCACGAAAAAAATGTAATCATTACTCGAAATATGTGGGTTTAAGTTAGGCGAGATTTAAATGTTTTAAAATTAGATCAATCAGTGTAAAGACATTTAAATTTTGCGATGTATTTTTATAATTCCTATTTGTATCTAAATACAAGTCACCAAGCGTTTATCTTAACATTTATTCTGAAGTTTAGATTTATTTTACCTTGATCTTCTACCACACAAACGTTCAGGTAGGGCACCTTGTCTTTGATTAAAAATCATGTCATCAATAAAAACCAAATCAAAGGATTAAAACTCAAATTAAAGCATTGCATTCGGAGTTACAAATTTAAGGTTGCGGGAAATCGTTGGTCGAGTATGTATTACAGTATTGCAAATGTTATTTAATCAAAATGAAACGAATTAAATTTTAATTTGATATCTTAATATATCAAGGTTCGGCCAGCCCTGACCACTGAACCATATGAGAAAGAACATTACGCTTGACCAAGATTATTTCATAATATAAATTAAATTTCTTCATAATTTTAGTCCACAAAACAGAGCATGATTTGTACAAACAACGTCGGTTTTGTAATTCCGTTGCTTGCTCTAGAGTGAAATTCAAATGTCTTTCTTAAACTAATAACTCTAAAAACATCAAAGGAGTGAGTTTAACTTTGCTCTTGTTTCATTGGACAATTCACGCAAAAATAATTCAAAAATTACGCAAGTAATAAACCGCACGTTCAATTACTGATATAACTCGGCATGAAATATCATTTGTTAATAGTGAGCACTATTATGGTATATCAGTTTATGTACAAGAATAATTACTCACCTTCTGTTCCTTATTACGCCATTTGTGATGATGACAATGCGGCAATCACGCCACCATGTCACCATTCTGAGACAAATCGGTAATCCAAGGATTCAACTTTTTGACTATATTTTTTACCTTCAAGTTTGATTTCTTACGCTGAGGATATCTCACCTCATAAAACCTTATCAACGTTTATCTTTTCATTGTTTGGAACCGTGGGAACTATATAGCTGGTGCATTAGTCTTTTAACTCATTATTCTTTTTCCTAATTCAGAAAAATACACGGAAGGTCTTTTTTGTATTTACCAAAAAGACGTTTATAAAGTAAACAGTTTTTGTTGTTTGAACATTCGTGTGTATTTTCGTGCGTTGCATGTCTTCTCCGCATCCTAATAATGACCGTTTGGAGGAACTATTTGCGAAATCTATTTCCAGAATATTTAATATTACATTTAAAGTCAAACATTTTATAACTCAAGCAACTCCACTTCCATAGGTTCTTTGCTCCTTTATGCAGGAATATTTATAAAACAATGATAATTCGCATTAACAGAAGGTAAATCGAACAAAGAAAACAGAAATAATTTTTCGGTTCAATGGAACATAAATTTTGTATCCTTATTGTTGCTCTTTAAATTTCCAAAACGTTGAATATTGACAAATAACCACTTGTGAATATACAACAGGATATGAAAGGGAAACCTTATCGACAACAAATTTGACAATCTCTTGTGTGTACTAATCACAAGCGTGGTTTCCTGTACTTAGTCATAGGAGATACCAAAAAAGCCGCTTGAACAATTGCCTGTACTTTTGGAACAACAACGCGCAAAGATATGTTTACATTAATTATGCATGGAAAGAAACGATGATTGCGCCTATAAAGTTTTCAATAAACTGTGGGTATGCATCATTCACAGTTCAACAGTAAGCTGCGTGACTTGCATATCGGGAGAACTCTAAACAGCTCGTGAAAAATTAAAGAGGTTTTCGTTCACATATATGCATGGTGAAGATGGCTTGCTCTATGTATACAAACCATAATACATATACAAGTTATAAAACTTATGAATCCTTCAGTGCATCAAGCAGCAATTCGATGGGTAACTCTTTATCATATCCTGTTCCACCGCAACCGTCTATCATCCAAGCTCCAGCAGTTCAAAGCCCACAACCATTGCATAAACCGCAATGTCGTTATACCTACGCATTACCGACCCAAGCCTTGAGCACATCGAATGGCAATAACATGGTGGTGAACACCAGTAATCCATTGAACCCCGTCTTCGATCCGGAGTTGGAAGCAAGAGCTAAACAGCTTCAAGAACTGGAGAGATTTGCCAACGAGTTCAAACATTGCCGTATCAAGCTTGGTTATACTCAGACTGGCGTCGGGTCAGCTCTTGCAGCCATCCACGGTACCGACTTCAGCCAGACCACGATATGTCGCTTTGAGAATTTACAGTTGAGTCTGAAGAACGCTTACAAGCTCAAACCTATACTAAGTCAATGGTTGGCCGAAGCAGAGAGACAAGGAGAAGAAACAGACGATGGTTTAAGCTCAGACCGAAAGAGAAAGAAGAGAACGACAATTGGTTTGACAGCTAAGGAGGCGTTGGAAAGACATTTTATAAAACATCCTAAACCATCTTCACTCGAAGTCTTCAGAATTGCAGAGAGTTTGGGTTTAGACAAGGAGGTTGTTCGAGTGTGGTTTTGTAACAGAAGACAACGAGAAAAGAGAGTAAAGACAACACTAAACACTGCTTTATCTCTTTTTCCACCATTGCTACACCAGTCAACAGTTATGTAAAAAAAGACTAGATGTTCCAAGTTAAAATTAATAGAATGGACATATACGTAAACGTGTCTTTGCGTTGTATGACTGAGCAATGACTAGACAGGCGTAAGGAAGGCCGATTATCTTCCTTTTGGGTGAGAAATAATAATTTTATGAAGCGGTTGTTTTTGTCAAATTTCATTTTTTCCATTCGTGTTGTATTAGAAAAAAAATGCTTTCAAAATTCTACAAATGTTCACTTTGGATTGGAGTTTGTCGAAGAGTGACATCTTTTCAGGTTGTGACCTTGGTGAGGTACAGACTATTGTATTTTGACAGATTATTACTGTATGCCTTAAAAACATTGTACATAAAAAGTTTTGAAATATTGCTTCTGTTTGATAGATTTCTCATTACTATTTCACGAATGGCAGAGCGCTACGTACATCCAAATTTCTGTACCCAATTCCTCTACAGTGCATTCTTATTTCGAAGTGAGTAGGTCGAAATGAAATAAACGATACATTTCCGTTTAGTGTCCGCCTAACCTGTCGTATTTTTCATAAATATATTCCGAGTGGCTGGCGTCCATTGGTAACATTCCAATACAGTATCTAGAAAGAAAAAGGCATTGTGCTGCTATACTACTCTTACAAAACTGAAGTTAAGGAATAGAAACGAGTTTATCAGGTGGCAAAAACGAAATAATTTTATTTAGCATCTTAACTTTTTTCTATTATTCAAGAAAGCAGTTTACATTCAAAATGCAACCATGAACTACTCATTGTGTCAGTTTTTTCCGAGGTTCAAGCCCATATATCTTCGCTATTCAATATTTTCACGTGGAGCTAAATAAAAAATGTCTTTGATGAACTAGTGAGTCTTCCTTTCTCCAAAACCGGAGAAACAAGCTGACACCAAACATGAATTTCGGTATAGTTCAACCCAGTTTTCATTTAACAATGTCGCGCAAAGGAAAAAAAAAAGTGGCGGGAAATTTCGGGGCTGATTCTAGCAATGTTCTGAAAGGATTTGCTCTGAATGGATTCTGAATGCATGCTAAGAGTTGTTTGAAATAACAATTTAGTGTACTCTGCGTTTATAACAAATATTTATAGACTGAAGAAAAGATGTCATAATTCAAGACTTTTCTCCCCGACAGTCCAATAGGCAGCTGCCAATATTATCATTACAGTTAGATATATTCTTCTTCTTCACCAGAATCTAGTAGACACATCAAAAGCAGTTCGTGATAAAACTTCGAACTAGGTTGTTAATATTTTTTCTTTACTTATACCCATAAACATATCAAAGTTACCTGTGTAAAACCTTTTAACAGTTTTCTTCCTTGTCTCCAATATTTCAGCAGCTTAATTTTATAATCTCAGGTTGCATACTTCTTTAACTTCGTGTATTTATTTCCCATCTTAGTACATCCGACAACGCCTTGCCATTTGCATCATTAAGTTACCGGTGTATAGTTGTCGGTTATTGTGCCCACAAACGAACTCTTGAACTGCAAAACATCAAGACTCTGCCCTATTCCCCTGGTCGAACTCAGTTAATTTATTCTTAAGCAAAGACTGGGACGAGTTCAGTTGCAAAAGGAACGTAGGCTCTGGAACGAGGTTGCTTCAATTTATATCTGAGTATCAGAATATATGCTACATTGGAATTAACAAAAATAGGAATATTTTCACATTCATATTTTGCCCAGCTAGTTTAAAAGTTGTGTGTTAATGTTCAGCTGCAAATATTACAATGTTACAAAGCTGATTAATATACATCTAAGTAAATCTGAAAAAATATAGAACTTTATAATAAACAATTCTACCATGAGCTCACATCAAAGTGGATACGAAGGCTTGTGCAACGAGAGCAAATGGTAAAAAAAAAAGGATCATTAATTACAACCACTGTATAGAAGCAACAACGAATTGTAGCCAACCAAGTTGGTATTTTAAATTGTTTTCATGATTCCTCTATTTTTACGTCGAAGAACAGTCTAGTTTTTCTTCAGAATTTCTGTTGAAAGGCATTCCATCATTTTATGTTTCTCCACTGCAATTGTACGAAATTACGCTCCTCTCCGTTGGAATATATCAACGAAGATTATGATGTTATCACCAGTTTCAATGGTAATTTTTTCCTGGCGATTGAACGCATAAAAGAGAAACGTTATTTGAAGTAAAACCTCGCTATTTCACTGTTCTTGCCCGGTTATTTAAGAAAAAGGGCGCCTGAAGGCTAAAATTACTATCGTAACATCAGGAGACAATTAACACTACACAAATAGAAAGGTATAGCTGAGAAAATGGGAAGGTAACAGAAAAAACTAATAAACAACAGAATGCTACGCCCTTTTGTTTTAGCTCAGGAAGAACGTGTTTGTTCAAATCCCCAGGTCTTTGCTGGGAGTAGAACAACAGTCAGAATCCACAATAGCTAAGATTCAAGGGTTCCTTATATCACAAATGAACTATATTGTACATGTAATTTATTTTACAGTATAGTAAATACACCTTTCTAATTCTGAATTTGAATAATTTAACTCTTTACTTATATTAATTCTTTTCTAGTATTTTTTCTTTCGATCATTATCCATTTTACAAAATGTGCGGGTTGGAAACACTTTAAGATTCCTTTACACTGGTGACTCTTGCACACTACCTTGCCGAATCGTATTAGCGACTTATAAATCGCTAGTGAATATCACCAGCGACTTTTTAGACATAACGGAGAAATCTGCGATTTTCTGGTCAAATCTAAACCAAAGGGTTTATCTCTTGAACAAATCGCTAGAGACGATGAAAAAAAAACAACTTGCTGAACAAATTAGCTATAAAAATTCCAGTCGAAGTCACCAACGTAACTGAACCTTAAAACATAAAACATGACGAACGATTCTTTATAGATTAAATATTTTCAGCTCCAGGAAACTCGCGCAACAAACAAGTTGCAGATAAACCAGCTCCCTACACTTAGGCCGCTCATTTGCGTAATTAATGTGTAATACAATTTCCTTCTAAATTGTTGGCTAATTCCTCAGCGTACTGGTCTGCTAGAAATGTTCTAAATTCTTCAATATCTTCCGCCAATTGACCTACTTCTTCGCTGAGTGATTTTTCTTCAACATTCCTCGAGGTGTCAGCGGAACCTTTCAAAGAACAAACAAGCAACGTTGAAGGGACAACCACTTTCGGTATACTGCCAGTCGGATCATTCCTCACCCTCTTACGTATACTGTACGTAAAGGTAGCTACATGTAAACTATGAGTTAAAATTGTTTTACTTTTCTTAAAATTCTAATAATTTCGACAAAATAAAGCTCTGTACCTCCTGATCCTAAGAGAAGTGACAGGTCGACATCGCTACCTTCCTTCTTTTGACAATACATGCGCATAATGTCCTTCACTTTATTTACGCATCGACGTAGCTGAAGAACGATAAAAAAGATTATCATGGGCTTCTATGATTTAAATTAGTATAATAGATACGACTATGGGAAGTTTGTCTAATTTGTATTTTGGTTCTTTTGTTTTTTTTTCCAAATAGTTGACCATCGTTGTAGCACTTCTTTATCATTTGATTCCTCAATATCCCTCAATAATATAAATGCTTCATGTACGACACTAATCTATCTATTGCCTATTTTTTCTTTTTAATTCAAACATTTGGGTTGCAAGATGTTGTTCTTTAGGATATGCTTTATTTTTTACACAATAACATGTATTCTTAATCACACCAAAAACCAGCTCAGTGTATTATATTTCATTGTATTATATCTCAACTTGAAGAGTTAAAGTTGAAAGTGAAAAGTAATGCTTACCTGTTTATAAACTTTTCTGTTCGTCTCAACAGCTTCTTTGCTGTTAATTATCTGCAACTATCAACATGTTTAAAGTACGTGAGATATTTATCATACTTGCTCATTGGATACTATGTGTGCTTGATAAAATATGTAAAAAACGATTTATAGTGTTAGAACAAACACTTGAGAAAGCATATGATTTCTTTGGAGTGTTTATTTAACATGGTTAAACAAGTAAAACGAGTTTTTTGTATGACTTCTCAAATTTATAGATGAAGCGCGACCAGGTATAGACATAATTGAAACAGTGAAAACGGCGTTCTTCTGATCAAAGTATTCTATTTCGACCAAGGTCACAGTCTGGTGACCGAAAGCTCGAAATAAAATACTTTGATCAGAAGAACGCCGTTTTCACTGTTTCAACTTTTCAAATTAATAAAAATAAAACAGTTTGTTAAATCTTCATCATATTTACGGGACTTTTGGCCCAAGTCAGGCATAGAATATATTGCGTGAAGAAATTGCTTTGTATACCTGTTTAACTTTGTCGGTAAGGTCCATTTTTTCCTCGATCAAATCTTGATATTGAGCAGAAAGCTGGAAGAGCAATATATGCATAGAAAGTAAAAAAATACAATAACAATTGACCGCAAAAATGATTAAATAATAAAAGCAAACTGCGCATTTACAGTCTAACAAACAAACAGACACACAGACGCACATACAGACACGTACAAACAGATAAAAGATGTGAGGATAAAAGTTAGTACTGTTTTTTTTATTAAGTGTTGTCTGTCATTGACTCGATATGATTTAGTTCATAAACGAAAACTAGAATTGTCAAACATCTATAGCACGATGGACGTTTACTTCTTAGGTAGTAGGCATAAAGTATTCATTAACGGAAAATAAATGAAAATGACGAAGTAATGATCAATATACTATTTATTGCTAGCACAATACTTAGTTTAAGTATTTTTCCCATAACTTTAATATCAAGTCCCAAGAAAGCACAGCCAGTAAGATATAATAACAAACCCAAGGTTCTTATACCTGTTTCATAGAACTCTTAAGTTCACTAATAGTAAACTCCTTTTTCGTAACTTCTTCTCTTAATGCAGCGACCGTATCCTTTGGTAAAGTAAAATACATTCAATAAAATGTTTGAATACCATTAGACAAAGCAAGATATCGATGCTCACCTCTTCTTGAGACAGCCGTTCTTCTAACTTTTTCTGAGATTCTTGGGAACGTAAATAAAATGCTTTAGTCTTTTTCTGTTTTTCCTTCAGCAACTGTAATAAAAATGCATTTACCAAGGAACAAAAATATATGAATCCAAGATTTTCTTCTTTGAATCTCTATTTTTTGTCTGAGAAATGTTTCGCACATAACGCAATGACAAACAACATGGCGGCCACTTTGGTTGAACAAAATGGAATCACGATGGCCGCCGTATTCTAGGGATTGACAGTGAGCTCTATATTTCAATGGAGAGATATCTTCCCCGCCTTCAGGTGAAGCCAAACATGGCGGACGTGGAGGTGAGTTTTGTACGTCAGTTTCAGTTCCCTGCGCGGGTTTTGCGCGTCAATTCCAGCATGATCTCCACGAGTTTGAGGCTCTGAGACCGCGTAGGGACCTGAAACTGACGTGCAAAATTGGCCATGTTCGGCTTCACTTTTTGCCTAGCCAATAAACTGGAGCTCTTTCTCCAGTCATATATAGTGTTCACTGGGGATTGATTACAAACCATTAACCGGTTTCTAACTGAACTCGAAACCGTATGACTACCAACATATTTCAATAGAAGAGCATTCGGTTACCTTTTCCATTTTTTCTAAGTCAGCCTGAAGTCGCTCTTTTTCAAATTTTACATGTTCTAATTCCATTGCTTTCGAGTGAATTTCGTCATTCTTCATCATATCTTGAAGACTACATCAAACGACAAAGAATACTCAGCACGGAAATGGACTGATAGAAAGAAAAAGCTGATGAAAGAATAAATCTAGAACCTTCTCTTTCTACCTTTTTACCATTCGTCTTAAGTTAGTATTTTCTTTCTCAAATCTATCGGCATTTATAGCCTTGAAAGAAGTGCAAACAAAACGTTAAAAAACACGAAGTGAAATTTTTATAATTATTTTAAAAATGGGAAAGTTTACAGGAAAATGTGCTGAGATGAGGCAAACCGGGTTTAGAAGGAAATGTTCGATAAATTATTTTAGGTTAACTGTTAATTTTGATATTTTCTTTTCATGTTATTCTGAGGAGTTCTCATGAAACATACATGACAAACAACATTTACCTACAGATAATATTTACAAAAACCACTACATATCAAACATACACAACATGAGTTAATTTATAAATTTAAAATAATTCTGTTATTAGCAATTTTTGCAATTGATAATAGCCTTAAACTGTCCAATTGAAATTTGCCTTTCTTTTACACATTTTGGTAAATCATTCCGTAACGTAGCACCTGAGAAGCTGAAGCTCCTTTTCATATAATTTGTATTTTGGTTTTTGGAGGGCAAAATCTACTTCATTGCTGTGGTGGTTATAATTTGTTTTTACTGGTGCTGAACACGCTTGTCATGGATTCTGAAAGTTCATTATTTCTTATTTTATACATAAATAGTGCTTTATTCTTCTTCCTGTGGTTCATCAATGGTTGCGATCTAATTTTTTTCAGGACATCACTTGAACTAACATCATATGATTTGCCAGTTATGACTCTTGCAGCCCTGTGCTCCATTTTTTCAGTTTATCTAATAGGTAATTACTGCAATTATCCACTTTTTTCAGTTATTTTGTTAATAATTAAAGCAATGTGTGATACTACCACACGTGGAGTTAAACGACCAATGATATGAAGGGCTACGAGCTTCACAGTTTTTGGGGTCAATGTAACCTGACATTTCATGGTTTCTACGGGTAAAAACTAGAATAGCTGTAGTTTTTCGAGTTCTGTGAGATGAAGAGAAATTTGGTATCATTATATCATCGTATTGTGTGAGCATTCTCTTATTAAACGACAAAAAGGCGAACTATTTTCAGCGTCACTGGAAAGTGGAACGAGGCCTTAATTTCTAACAGTCTTTCGCAATTTAACTTCACTGTAACACTTCTGCTTTATAGTTATCGATAATACGTTCACAATTGACGGGAAGGGCTAGCTTTCCCTCCAAACAAACAAATAAACAATGTACAATATCCTACTACTGAACTTACTATTAAACCGATATCTGTTTTGAAATATGAAACATCAGTGGCACAGGACTCTCATCCCTGGACTACTTTCCAAGGATTAGCGCTTTTAAAGCTGCATTTTCCGTTAAAGGTTTCGGTTGGCTTTTAAAGCGGAGTTTCGGTCCCAACTATGTACTCAAAAATTACCCTTCTAGTCTCTCCTTCCGTGATGATGAATGTAAATGTTCGATATAACTTGGTTGAGGCACAAACTTACCCGTTCTTCCAGAACCTTTCTTCCAGAACTTAATTTCTCCTCTTGCTCACACATTTGATTTCGTAATTTAGAACAATGAGTCTTCCAATGTTTCAGCTGAATTTTTTTATAAGTTAAAGAATAGAATGTATTCTAATAAAAAATTAATAATATTGGTCTAGCCAAAGAGATTCATGCACTGTATTAAGTTTTCAAGCTTGATGTTAAAGCACACGACCTGCAAGCGATCGACAAACTCATGTTCTCAGAAAAACTGATAATCGACATGATTATCATACCGTGGCTTCCGCATAGGCAATACATGCGACGAGCCTGCACCTTACCTCACCACCTGAGTCTTGGTAGCTGAATGTTAGAGCGTTTCACGGGTCATCAGGAGGTTGCGGGTTTGATTCCCGATTGGGGCTCAGAAATCGTTTTTCTGAGAACACGAGCTTGACGAATGTCCTCTACTTTTTCATTTTGGCTCATCTCTTTCATTTTCCCTTCGAATAGCTCTGCATTGTTGTTGAGGAGTACAGTGCTACTTCGGCGGAGATGCTTAACGTTTTTCCTACTCTTTCCTCCTTTAAATACGATAGGCAAATTGATCGAGTAGAACTAAACTCTTTTCCGGGAGTCTGGCTTTACTCTGGCTAACGCCAAGCGATTTTACTCGTCAAAGGGAGTATCTACTGCCGAGAAAGGGATAATGTTGAAAATGACACAACCATCCTAAAAAGGCGCCACATGCAAAAGCTGACAATGAGAAAAAGAATACTTCTTTCCGAAGCCTTTTATGATCGTCGGCGGTGGGTAGATCAGCTACATATTTATCCAAGCTTTCAATCCTTGTTCTGAAAATAAAATAGAAGAAATGTGTAATTATTACTAGCAGCGCTGCAACTACGGTGGGATCATTGCAAGAAAACGTATATCATGTTTCATACTTTAAAGCCATCTTTTCTTCTTCCAATGTAATATTTTGTTTAGTTGCCCGCTCGAGTTCTTTCACCTTGTTAAAAACCTAAATATAACAAAACAAACAAACAGAAAAAAGACCTTTTTTCAACAACTTGCTCTTGTGGAAGTGGTCTCGCTTCAATCTTTGCCCCTATTTTTCTTCCTCCTTTTTCTTTCCTGTTCTCCACTTTTAATTTAATATCTCCCCTCCATCTCCTCTGCCTTTTTCCCACCATACAACCTCTCACATTTGTGCACATTATACCTGTCCTGTTAACTTTTCTACTTCTTGTGCTTTTTCATCTAACGTTTCCTGCAGGAGTTTTTCAGTCTTCTCCAGTTCATACTCTGTTTGCCTGAACGAAATCATACCAGCATGATAAATTAATAAGACTGTGATAAAGAAAACATTAAATTCAAATGCCGGAAAAACAAATTATTATTTTAAATTTGTAGAATACCCAGGTAAAAATTGTCTTTTAAATGTATTTATTATGGTAATAATAAAAGAAGATAGCAATTAATGCTATTTGCAGTTCATTTGTTGAGTAGACTGGGTATGCTTACTAGGGGGGTTTCTACAGCTAGTGTTCCATATATAACCTGTGCATATATTGGTTATATATAAAGGTTATATATATAGGTTATGTATGTCCATAAATAACCTGTGAGTTTTACTGTAACTCCCTCATATTAGACAGGTAACTCATTGAACACAGGATGGAAGAAGTACCATTGGTTGGAGGGCAACTCCTTGAGTCCTTGCTGGTGATTTCAGTGCCAATCGTGGATGGCATAGCTGGCTATCAACTCCATCCCTGCTGATCAGCAGCAGGCATGGTAGTTAAATTAACTGTACTAAGTTGTATGCTGAGAGTTTATCACCATGTTTATTGCTAAAAGGGTTTTATAACATATCTCATGCTTCATCTTCCTGATAAACTTAGTATTATTTTTAAGTATAACTAAAGAGCACTAGGAGTACAGATTGACATCAAACTTTACCCTAAGGTTCTCCGCAACTTTTCCACTTCATATTTAGGTGCTGTTTCACTTTCCAGCCTCAATCGCAAATGTTCGACATCTCTCTCCCGATCCTGCAATCTTCTCAGCAAAATTTCACCTGCATTTGAGTTGTGCTGCTGAAGTTGTGTTTTCAAATCAGCTATACACTGATTTTGTCTAAAAATCCAAGTAGGACATTTTGATGGTCAGTTGCATGCTGGTCTACTTTGTATGAATTCAAATTAGGACACAGTAGAAGTGGTAGAAATTTAATGCAATAAAAGGTTCTCAGATCTTTACCATTAGGAATTTTAAATTCTAAATTCCACCAAAAGTAATAGTCAAGATAACTGATAACAACTCACTTTTCAATAAGTTCTTTATTTTGCTTCAACAACTGGTCTTTTGCTAGGAGCAACATCTCCCATTTCCGTAGATCTGAACCAAGCTGTTGAGTCAAATTTCCAGGCATGTTGTTGTTATTCATAAAAAAAGAGCTAGGTGCAAGTCCTGTTCTTGGTTGAAATAATGGCTCACGTGGTGCTTGGACCAATGGACCAGGATTAAACAACAGAATTCTCTCATAATTGCTCAATGTTTCTTGGTTTACAGTAGTAGGGAAGATTGGAGGATTATATGATTTACAAGGATCTACTCCCTGGCCACTTGACAGGCAAGTATCTTTATAACATCAGGAAGAAAGTCATGAATAACTGAACTTACTGGTGTAAAAAGAGCATTATAAGGTATTTATCACTTGGATCTGCCTTTTGTCCAGTTAAGCCAAGCTTTAATCACTGACACAGCAAAAGCCAGCAGCTCATTTGCTTATCTTATTACATAAACAAAATCTATCAATCAAAATCTGCTGAAAACCACAGAAAAGTTATTTCCTGTTAATGAATAATGTATATTGTTGGCAATGCACTATTTGTTAAGTCCCCAACACAGATCTGGAGAAGCATACCAAATTTTCTAAGAAGTTCAAGTTTACCGATATGACTGTGTTCCCTTATATCAATTTATAAAAAAATTAGATATTGGTAGACAAGTTCAAATGTCCCCATAAAGAACATTGTGGGTAAATGTGATTTACAGACAAAAAACAGTTAAGTGAAAATTTTATGGGGAAATGTCAAAGGTAAAAAGTATGAGCATAATAAAGGGGCAGTTCATAAGTAAAAGGCCATGCAAAAAAAGAAATGCATTAGGTACTAAATATCTGAATTTTTTAATGTACATTACTTTAATAAAGTGTTTTGATAACTGTTTGCTTGGAGAGGTAATGGCATACCCTGAATATATTTGAAGAGGGGAACTTAGATACTATCTTTTCTTTTACTGTCCTTTCTACTAATTTTTGCTGGCCAAAATGATAGTGGTTCACAACATGGACATATAGATATTACCAACCAATTAACAAGTTTACAGGGGGTGTCAGACTCTACACCCTCCTGTATGATACCATTGATACTACTCTCTCCGTCTTGAGGTTATTGTGAATAAGTCAGTTAGTATCCACTGAGGATGTCTAAATTACTTATGCATAATGTGAAAATTGTGCAAAGAAGTGTGGCCAATAACATGAGTTAGACCGGCTGATAAACGGCGCACTTTTTCCATTCATCCCTAGGTATGTTGACATTTCGTATCCTTGGTAAAAAGACAATTGCCAAACGACCTAGCTTTCAGTTTTCTGGTGCAATGCTTGATTATAAGAGTCACTAAAATTCACCAAGAAACGCTCTGAGCTTGGTCATTTTTCGAAAAGAAGCGTCAAACTTCCACCACGCTTCGTTTAACAACCGCTTTAATATGAAAATCTATAAGAGCAATCACTGTAGAATTAATTGGGACGTCCTACAAAGGGCTGATATTAGAGAGTCAACATGTTTTAATGAATTATTAAACAAAGTCCTGAACAATTAAATTCGCTTAAAAGCTTTTCGTAATACTTACAAGGGTTGGACATTGGATTTAATATTTAATTCTTGGTTTACTCCGTGGATTTCTTCACAAACGGAACAAGCCAAACAAGCCAGCCATAGAGATGAGAAAATGAATAAAATGTATTTTGTTCGTCTTATGGTCGTCGAAAGTTCGACGACCCTCCTAACAGGTTCGGTAAACGAACTAATTCCGATTAGCCGACATTTGGGCGCCATTTTTAAATAAGTAAACATTGAACTTAATTTTAGTTGGTACAATTCAGTTCATTAATAACAAACATGGTACAAGGTTTTTGTGTCGTAAGCTGTTGCTTTTGTCAAACCTATCAAGGACAGCAGGTGAGAAATTGTTAAATACACCATGTACAGTATCAATATCTTTCCCGCTACATAAACAATCTTCAATCTAATTACTTCTTTGTTTATCTTGCTCTGAAATCGATTGATTTTATGCAGGAGCTTATTTTAGTGACATCAATTACGTTTTGTCCAATTTTGATTTGTTTTCATTTAAACAGGTGAAGAAAGAGAAAAAGTGGACATGCAAAATGTGTGGTGAAAAACAATCTTTCAGAAAGATCTTTGCACAAGGGACTGGTAAAGAATGCCGTTTGCATGTACAGAAATTGAATATGATGAAAGGAAATTTGAACGAAGACAGAGCTGAACTTTCAGGAGAGAAAGAAGAACTAATCACGGAGTCTGAACAACATGTTGGTCAAAGAAATGGTTGTATTGGACTGACAACTGATAGTAAATGGAAACAGTTTATCACATTGCAACCAGGTATTCAATTGCAGTAGTAATACAGTGGCTACTATTTGTCAGGGGCACAGCAGCAAATTGGGACCACACAGGCATCTATGAGGGAGTAGGGACTAGCCAAGGTCATGGATATATCGCCAGGGGTTCCACTTGCAAAATGATGAGAGGCCCATGCTGTCAAATATATTGATAAAAAAAGCTGTCAAAGACTTGGCCCTGTGAGGAAAACTAAATGAGAGTTCATTGTCTCTGAAACACCTCAATCAATCCCATGCCATTTTTGGTAGCCTCTTCAAGCTTTTGGCACCTCTCAAAAATGCCTCCCCTAGTACCCATGCTAGCAATCTACTGTATTGTAGTACAAGTAGTTTATCGGAAAAATCTTATTCCAAGAAAGACTGGGTAGTGATTCTTCCACAAACCATAGATTTATTGGGGCAATAACAATCAGATAATTTATGATAAATATGGTATATAAGAGTATTGAGGGTGTTAAATGATGAAATTTTTACATTTGATTTAAGAATTATGTGATGATGGCAGACTTAATAGTGGAGACAAAGATGAGGATTTTTTTACAACAGAGCGAGAAAAGCTTAATAAATATAAAGGTCAAAAAAGGAAGAATGGAAACAGTTGGCCAACTGTGCAGGAAGGGTACAAACAACCAACAAAAATTCAGAAATGCCATACTGGTTCTAGAAATGTTGCAGTTTCCAGTCAAGACTTGTTAAGTGAATTCAAAAGTGCACAAACATACAAGAAAAATGTTAACACAGTAGATCTTCATGTTAGGAATAAATTGCAAGAAAATGGTCCAGAATATAGCTTTAAAGAAAATGAAATCGCCAACAACTTATTGCTGAATTCATCTTCAACCAGTTCAATCAAAACAAGGGGAAATGGGCAAGCAAAGCCTTCAAAATGGTCAAAGTTCACTTAAATTTTTTGTTGTACTTTTGTTGTTGAAATGTGTTATAAAAATGTAGAAAGCTTCACATGTTTTTGTAAAAAATATTCAGAGAATAAATTGCTACCTACAAGTTAAAGACTTGTTTTCAGTTTTTCTGATCAGCTACCATTTTGTGGAGATCAAGATTTGGTGATATTTTTTTCAAACACCAACTATTTGACAAAGTGGAAGTTAACTTGTTAATAGACAGATGCCTCACTCTTGAATGAAATCATCAATTAGCCATAATAAGATGTTAAAGTTTACCCCCGGTTCAGCTGTAGGTTAAATGAAATAAACGTATGGATGGGTAACCTGTGTAAAACCGTGTTTGGCCTGGTAATCAGCGACAAGATGGCGAGTGTAAGAAGTTGGTGTAAAGCTGTGAGAAAAACCAGTTTTCTAGCTGTAAGATTTTATGCCGTGCTATACATAAATGTCCTCTTGAGCAATTCTATTATATTTAATGAGTGGTTGAAAAAAAATTGCTGTCTCCGATGTTTTCTATTATGAAGAAATGTATTGTACTTTGACGCACTCACTCCGGCCTGTCGTATGTTTATGATATTAAATTATAATGTTGCGTTGCAGGTTCGCTCCCTGAGTACAAGTTTGCCTAAAGCATCCCAGGTGAAGGTAAATGGAGTAAATACATATCTTAAAATGAATTTAAATGTTCTTTGAACGTTGAAAGACGATGTTTCACAGGAAATTTTCTAATCCGTCCTTCAAGGCTCCGATGAAGGTGTTTGGCATTGAAGGCCGATATGCACATGCGTTATACTCAGCAGCGTCAAAGAATAAAGACCTGGAGAAAGTAGAAACAGAATTAGGCCAAATAAAGGTAACTTTACTGAGAGAAAATATTCCTGTTCAAGAAACTGTCTACATGACCTAAATGTTTTAGATCTTAAGTGTCATATTGTTAATTTTTTGTTTATAGTTTACATAAATTGACCACTGCCTTTGATGGGGCTTTTTAATGCCAAAAAATAAAAAGGAATTAAGTAAATTAGGGAATATAATATATAATAAATCCCTGCTACACTATTCACAAACTTCTGAAAAAATGTCAATTTTTCCACCTGATAAATAAGCATTTGCTATGTTTATGAAACTTTGATCAGATTTTAGCAGACTATATTTACAGCATTGTCATATTAATTACAAACTAACTCCTTGCTACTTTTGTTAGGGTATGTTTGACACATGTCTTGTTCTGGATCCATTGTATTTTCTTTTTGCCATATGTTTTCAAATGCAGTCCATCATACTAAATTGTTATTATTCTAAATTTAGTCAAGAGGAATCATTTTTATATTTATTATAAATAAGTTATCACTGAATCCACCATGCCAAATGGTTACCCACCTGATAAGGCATCAGAAACAAAGGAAACTTTGTCCTTTTAATGCAAGGGATTGCTAGTGCTTTCACTAAGGTGGAACTACACAAGATGGTGGTAGAGAGGTAGCACTTTGTCAGCTGCATAAGTTGAGTTCAAATTTATAAGACCTCATTTTCTTTTATTAATGTTATTTGTGACAACATTGTAGTTAAACATACCTGAGAGGTGATTTGAGGATTATCTATGGGAACTGATAGTGGCTGTATAAACATCATTCTACTACAGCACTTTGTTGTTGTCATATATTGCAATACTAATTAATATTAATCTTAGTTGGAATGGCTTGTTTTCTCCAGTTTATTTAATTTTCTTGACTGAGGCCTTTGATTGTTGTAGGGTTTATTAAAAACAGATGACAAACTGGCAGATTTTTTGAATGATCCAACTTTAAACAAGCTAAAAAAGCAAAGTAAGCATTTAAAATATAATTTATAACATTTGTATGTATGCAATAGATAATAGTAATGCAATAGATCCAGTCCAATGCAGTTGGCTGAGTTAGTTTTAGACAAAGATTATGCCTATGTTGTAAGTTGTGGTTTATTGTGCTAATAATTACTTCAATACTAGAATGGTTAGTCTGGAAAAGATAATGTAATTTTTCCTTTTCTATTATATTAATTCCATATTAATTTATTTCCATGCAACTGGTGAAAGCCCAATGTAGTAGCCTAAAGAGATATGCTTCTCTCTTGAGCATGGTAAAAATGCAGCTAATACCAGTAACTCTTGTACTAATATTATATTTAGGTGTCTTGCAAGAAATTTTTAAGAAGAAAGCATTTTCTGATTTAACAATTAACCTTTTTGGTAAGTTAGGTTCGTTATGAAGACATGGAGAAAATGTTGAATTTTGTTTTTAGGAAGGTATACAAATAGGCAGAAAACAATATGAAGAAATTGCTCATCTTTTTTTTTCATACAGGAGCTCTTGCAGAAAATAATCGCCTTCCTTTGTCTGGCAATGTGATTAAAGCTTTCTCCCAGATAATGTCTGCTCACCGTAAAGAAGTAGCTTGTGTTGTCACTACTGCTAAGGTGACTGAAATTCAAGTTTTCTAAAGCTTAAGGGATGTGCTTGTTTTTTAATTATTATACACTTTAGCACTGCAAGTACTGTATCCATTTTTTTATTTGACATAATTTTTCCAGTTACAGCAACTAATGGTACATTAAGTACAGGAAATGATGAAGTTAATTCTGTTGAACTCTCAACTGACCATAAACTTATATTTAAATTAATTAATGACAAGAATTGGTATATGAAAAGAGTGCTGACCATGTTCTCTTTAGAGTTGACCTGTCACAATTGTATTAGGTGTTTTATATAAAATTAATGTGGTAGCTTGGCGAAGTTTTTATTTGACATCTGAGGATTATAATGATGACACAGCCCTATATGTGCTTTGTTGTCCCAGAATAAGCCAATCCTAAGCATGTGTTGTTTCTATATGGTAGCTTGGTGCTACTATGGTGGGTCTGTGAATACATATCTGATATGTACTTGATCCTGTCAGTTACTGTACATGTACATTACCTAATTAGGATCTAGGCATAGACAATAAGACTCACTTAACAACATTTTCAGAATAGCAGTATACATGTACCCCCATTTATCTACTGGTTGTATAGATCATAGCCTTAAGCTAGACCATCTGAGTTTATGTACTGTACAGAAGCACTGTAGTTAAAGCATTTCAGCATCAATCTAGCAATTGCAGGTTTTTAATCCCAGTTTGGTGCACACAAAACATTTCCATATAACTAGCTTTAGATGGTCATTCACATACCTAAAAATGCACAAGAAACATTGTATTAAAGGTTGTTAAAATTCTCCCTTGTGATGTCACCTTGAAGAAAATTAATTAATATTGGAAAATCTCTTGAGTCTGACTATTTTTTTTTATTTTAGCCCTTGGATGCCTCAAGCATGAAAGAATTAGAGCAGTCATTGAAAAGCTTTGTAAAATCAGATGAAACTCTTAAAATTGATACAACGGTTTGATTCTTGTTTTATTATTTGTTTATTTTGAGTTTTGCGGGTGAACTGGTATGTACTGTTTAATTAATCAAATTAAATTTAATTACTGTAATTTTTTGTTCACTTGATTCTGTAATCATACTTATTTCAGATTGATCCATCAATTATTGGAGGAATGATAGTCAATATTGGAGACAAATATGTTGACATGGCTATTTCAACAAAGATCAAGAAGATTACTAGTGCTATGCAAGGCAGTCTAAACTAAATTAAAAACCATTCAAGAACTATTGCAACATTGCCAAGTTATAACTGTACTTGGAATATGAAAGATAATTTTAACCGTTTCATCTGAAATGTTGTAATTTTTTTGTAGAAAATAAAAACTTCAGTAAGCTCCTGTTCCTTTTTCAATAATTATTATATTGTGTTTTCATTGTCAGAGGTTCCATGGCAAAAGCAAATAACAAATTATAGTGTGTAGGATCTGACTATAAACAGGTGTCAGGTAGGGTTATTCAGCTGTAAAATTCTGCAAAAATCTTCTTTCTCAGAATGTATTTGTCAGAGAATTTTTGTCTAAGACGTACCTTATTGAGAAAGATTGCAGATACTGGTTAGTTGGTAGAAGGATATACAGCAAAACTTAACCAAGAAGGAAACAGGCAGAATATACAGTAAATCAGATGTAAAATTTCGATGTCACTTAAAATATATTACATAATCGAGGTATTTATTGTGATTTTAGAATTGATTGAATGGATTTGAGGTCCCCCAAATCGTCGGAAATTGATTCATCGACTTACGGTAATACCCCTCTGTTGGCCCATGCAACGCTGACGGTAATTTGGAGAACGTGATCAATTGCCGGGTTAAACTTTAACCTTTGTCTAAACTGTGACGCTTGGTTTACTGTGTCAGTGGCTGATCCAAATCTGGTTTTTAAAAATATTTACAAAGTGTGAAATAGAGATGCTGGATAGCTAAGGACACTGCTATTACACCGAAAAATTGTTTGCTATCTGCGGTATTTGCTCAAGCAGTTCATGCTACAGACCGAGTGGCATTGTATGTAGCGTTAACGCATATCTGAATGAATAAAGTCGGAACCTCTCCAGAGAGGAGTCAATCGATTCCTCTCATCACTGCGTCGAAGCCTAGAAGAATTAAAGATGGGTGCTTAAATGGTTTGTTTGTCGTCCTTTTCTTGGTTATTCTCGGCCTGAGTTCACTGCCTACCATATTTTATTATACAGCAGAAACGCTTACACCGACAAACGGTACCTTGGCAAGGTAATGTGAAAAGGATGAGCATTTGATTGATACTGAAGTTAAGTAGTTATAACTTTCGGAAAACAAACAACGGAGTAAACATAAATTTCAACTACACCATCATGATCTTATTCTTTACTCAATTATCAAAATTTCTGGAATTATACAAAATGAAATCGAGAAGTAATTTATTACGTTACCGCACGATCTCCCTGAACTCCGTCACAGTAAATTCCCATTTTTGTTTATTCTTCCTATAAACCGATTGTAGTGTTAATAAAAAATCATAAATATATACGAAATAAAAGTAGCAAAGATAAAACTACAGGTATCTTTATTTATAACTGATCACTCTATCAGCTCGCTGAGCTGTGCAGTCCCCCAACCATCCACCGTTTAACAGAAAAAATGTTTGGTAGATTTAAACTGGACAACACCTCGCCCACATGTGACCCTAGGAACTGTTGTTAGAAAAGTGCACAATGCCAGGAATTAAACCCCAGTGCCAAAGGTGAGGGAGACATGCACTATCATTTTACCACCAGCCCCCATAAATAAGATCCCCCAGCTAATAAGATCTCCACAAAGTATTATAACCCATGAGATGTGGTTTAAGCCTCTTTTTAGATACCCCCAAATCATTACCTGTACCTTGTAACGATGACATATACATGTAACTTGGAAAACTCTGATGGTTAGAAATAAACAGATGATACTGTCAAGTTAAACTAGTTTTATTCTGTATATAGAATCCACTTAGTATAGTTATTTTTTCGATGGTAGGTTTGCCGTTGACCAGTAATGCCATGTGGTGTTAGCCAGAGTAAAATTCTATGGACTTGAGTTATTTACTATCATCTGGAAAGAGTTAATAAGTTACATTTTACTTATTTCTGATCATTGCATAAAGGTGATGGAGCTCCTGAGCTCTGGAATACAGCACACACAGCATTTGCCAAGCTTTAATTGGTGGCAAAATCTGTACAACTCATACATAATTTTTGCCTACTAGTTCATAATGTTGATGTTAAGACACAATAATACTGTTCATGTTATAGCCTTAAAGTGTTCTGTAAATTTGAGACTTTTATAAAAACTTACCATCACTGATGTGGTAGCCATATTGGGTAAATGTGGAGTAAAATTGACAAAGGT
The DNA here is from genome assembly GCA_036872915.1 of Nanipora kamurai. Classification (NCBI taxonomy): domain Eukaryota; kingdom Metazoa; phylum Cnidaria; class Anthozoa; order Scleralcyonacea; family Helioporidae; genus Nanipora; species Nanipora kamurai. Next base: position 1,131,540 of record JBAHVQ010000380.1, on the reverse strand, counting down.
TAAACAGGGCTGATTACATCTCAAGAGGAAAATGAATAGTTGTCTTCTTTTACCAATTCTTTAGCAATATTACTGTAAATAGAAACTTTAGACAGCTTGAACTTTCAACATGCAATAAACCCCTTATTGAGGACAACAATACCGGTACTTGTGTACCACCATGCAACTGGAAACCATGGAATAAAAAGCAAGTTTGGGAGATAAGTGGAGCTACATTTACTGCTTGCATTATTGCATTACTCTCCTTCACACTGGTTCTGCTCACTTGGTTCAAAATACCTCAGTTGTAAGTACAATAATATTTTTCATACTAATGAAACATTCAGTACTGGTATATACTTGTAAGAGGTTACCAGTATTCCAAAACTAAATGTGTATGGCTGTAGTAATTTTTTGGTTAATAGTGCATTGCCTCCTCAATGTTTTAAGGGTATTAAAAAGGTACCAGTTGTGCACTACGATAAATACTAAACTTGCAGCCACAATTATACATGATATGTTAAAAATTTTTACCATGTTGACAATGACTAAAGATAACATGATTGTTATATGTATCACTCTTATAAAAGCAAAAAATCTTTGTGTTTTACAGATGGAGATTTCCACATTTCATTGTTGTCATAATGTTGGGGGAGTCAACTTTAATTGGTTAGTCAATTTTATGTAATGAACAAATTGATCATTCAATTCAGTTTGCTTTGTTCTTTAGCTCAAGCATGATTTATAATCCCAAGAACCAGTCCATCCACCCAGACTCTTTTTCTGTATAATTGTTAATCTCTCCATAGTAACAACTTCCTTATCACTTTTCCCTGCTACTCAAGCTGTTAAACAAACACTTTTCCTTTCTTGTACCTCTTTTTAAAATTTACATAAATACTTTTCACAAAATTTTTATTTTCTGCCTCTAGTTAGTCTTGTTTCGGTGGGTACATTGTTCCAAGATGATGTATTTTGTTCCAGCAAATTTTTACCTGAAGCTCTAGCAAAACCTACAACATTCTGCAAAGTGGAAGGTGGTCTTATTCATTATTTGGAGGGCTCACTTTCACTGTGGTTTGTTGCATACAATATTGTGGTTGCCAAGGTGATGTTAAAAGTTTGTTTCTTTTATTTTCTATCTTCACTTTTTTCAGTGTTTTTTTTTTTCATCAAACTGATCCCCTTTTCAGGTGCAGTTTTTTTCAGTACTTTCTTCCAATTGTGGTTCAGTTATATCCACTCATGTGAGGTGATGCATGAGTGAACTGATCATATAATATAGACCCTAATAAAAATGACTACCAATTTAATATCCTTGGAAGTGCATTTAAATTAGCCTAACTTCAGCCTCATTGTTGTGAATGAGATTAGTTTGGCTAATTTTAATGCTGTCATAAAAAATGTTGAATTGGTGGCCATTTCTTTACAGGATCTATATAGCAGTGCTTATAATCCATCAGTCAAAGCAGCTTAAATATCTAACTATCATTACTACTCACCAATTATTGATTTATGTGGGTAAGATACTTCTTAGGTAGTCAGAAATCATTTTCTGAATTTACAAATGTTAGCAATCATCATTTGTGTATTAATGACAATCTGACATATACTTCAGATGTCTCGTGATAACAATTCTCAAACTTATCAAAAGGAAGCACCAAAAAAAATCCTGAATGGGACATGTTTTGATATGCCAACCAAACACTTGAATAAATCAACTTGAAGTCAAATTTTGCTGCAAGTTTTTCCTAAAGTTTTGGTTTTTGTGAGTGTTTGATCTTTTGTTGTTTTAGCATTACACTAGAGGCAGTGGAACTCTTAAGTTAATATTCTTTTATGTGTTCTATCTGAGTTGGCTTTTCTGGTCTTCCTCATATGTCTGTAATTCAAATTACCCTAATCTTCTTTTCTAGTTTTTCTTGAAAGTCTAATTTAAATAATAAAATAGGTCTATTTTCCCTACTATAGGGCTGCTGGTGGTCCATCCTAACCATCCTTTTTTACTGTATCCGTGGCTATGTAACAGATTTTGCATTGCTTGTTCATAACCTTACTTTCTCATTTCTTCATGCTTTTTGCATGTTCCCTCTTATCTTTATCCTTTCACTTTACTACTAATTATTTCCTTCTCCCTATTTTTTTTAAGTATCCTCCTTTCTTCAGTTAATAATAATTGTTTATTATTTTTTGGCATTCAGGGTTTGGTGTTTGATAAAGTTCAAATCAACCAAAGCCACAAATTGTCCATTACAATCAGTACATTGGTTTGCTGGCTTCTTCCTATCATCCCAGTTATTTTTGTGGTCAACTCAAAAGAAGGATATTCTGTACCTCTTTACTCTAACTATTGCTTTCCTGGCTCTGTTAAGCTACTTTTCTACACAGCTGTACTTCCAGAGAATATATTATTTGCCATTGGAGTGTCATTCTTGTATATTGTTATTTGGAGACTGTTACAGGTTAGTTTGTGGGTTTTGTGGTTGAAAATAACAATTACATTGGTTTGAAAACATCATGTTAGCCCATAAACAGTTGACCAGTGCCAACTATCATGTCTTTGAATGGATTCAGAATTAGAAGGAACTGTTGGGGTGAATGGATTATAAACTTCTTGCACATTCATAGGATAAGTGGACATACAGTAGCATGTTGTAGCCAAATTTGTGCTTTCCAAGACATTCCAGTGCCTGCAAGACTTCTTGTGAGAACTTAATTTTGCATAACTTTTAACTTGTAAATGTACCTTGTAAAAGAAAGAGAAACTGGGTATTGCAGAAATGATATTTCATCTATCTTAATACTCTTCTGTGATATGCTCATTAGGAAAGACATACATCCATAACAGAGTCACAAGAACAAGCAAGATTGCGCAAAAATAAGATGGATAATGTAGTGGTTCGATTGATTCTTCTAATGGTCTGTTATGCTGCCACTCTCTACTTGACGTATGGTGGTATGTGTTATACATTGAACAAAGCAGCAATATCTGAAAAAGCAATAACACTCTACCTTGGCTGCCTCATGGTTCAGCCAAGTTGTCATCCAGGTAAACATTTATGTTTGTGAATAAATCTAGTCAGAGCTAGCCCTTCTTACATGCAGAAAAGTTAGTGACCCTCTGAGTGATTGTGTCAATGAACTGGGTAAGGGTTGTTAGGGATTGGTGCAATTCCAAAGCCCAAATTCTTTTTGAGGACTTTAAAGGCAAAGACAAGCACTGGCTCTCCCAATACTGAATGCTGATCACAAATGTTGGTTCTATTGAGAGCTTGATATATATCCGAGACGACCAGCGAACCTTCGTCAAGCTCCTTATCTCATCAGAAGGTTGTGGGTTCGATTCTCCTCTAGGGCTCAGAAATCGTTTTTCTGAGACAACGAATGTTCACTGGTTCTCCCAATACTATGGAGACATCATAGGGAATCAAGGATAAAAACTGTTAACAAAAATGAAGATTCTTGGACCGAAGTCTATTTTATGTGAGAAGGGTACAGGGCAACCGGGAGGGTGGGGGCTACAGCCACCAACAATTTGTGAAATAAATTACCATTAACATTTCACTTTCAATTATTTTACAATAATTACTTAAATATCATTTATTTTTCTCACCTTTTTGATTGGCTGAAGGCCCGCTACGTCACCAGCAAATAGCTGCCTGCAAGTAGTGGAATGGTACATAGTGTCGCTTCAGACAGGCTCAGACATAGAGTATCATAATCAGTATAGTTTTAAAGGGGTTTCCGTGGAAACCATTTATCCCCTCTCGATCTTCCACTGCTTGTGCACATGTGCTTTGACTGGACAACTTTATCTCTCAGCAAACAATATTTCGATCATGCACATATTGCTCCTCCTCCGTAAACAAGGCTCGGTTGGCCAAAATGGTCGGCTACATTGTCAAAAAAAATTAACAGATTAGCTAAATATAAAACGTTGTCAAACTATAAACCAAATTGAATAATAAAACAATTATTGAATTCAGTTATCGCTGAATGTCGTGTTATGTCTGCTCCCGGAGATCAGTCGGTTGCATCCGCCGAAGAATCGATCTACTCGCCACCGACATATCACGATATGTTTCTCAATCTAGTTCACTCACTGTTAATCATGTTATTCTGTCCCTCGTTGAACATATACTTTTGTTCCATTTCTCTAGATTACACAAAGTACATATCACACGTTCCACTCCTTCTAAATTATGTCGCTGCTGCAACCTTTGCTGTGTCCACAGTACTTTTCCTTGCGGCTAATGAAAAGGCTAGAAAACTATGGAAAACGCCTTTCCATCAACTTCGCCATTTGATGTCTAGTGATCAAGCAAATACAAATACATCAGTGACTCATATTTTGAATGAAGAGGCTAGTGATAGACAATTGCTGGCACATGCATAAAGCGTGGCTTGTTCATAAGGAAGACACTGGAAGTGCTCTACTCAAAGTGACAAGAAGAATTAGATAAGTATAAATTTTGGAAAATGTACTCTAGTGTTGATAGTAAGGAAGGTGAGTCCTGTAAAATGACCGAACTATTCAAGGCCGACGAGAAAAGAAACTTCAAACTGACCTGGCCGTAATTCGAACCCGCAGCATTTCGAGATTTTATATAAGCACTTTTGAGGATTAAATGAAGGTAATTTGAAACAATATATTTTGGAAAAATCCTCTATAAATTATAAAATAAACAAATTTTTTTTAATAATTATTCCTGGAATTTTCTTGGACATCCTTTGGGGGGACGGTTTTCAAGGAAACGACTGAAAAAAGGATATTGTAATTTGAAGCACGGATCGACCCCTGTTGTTTAAAGTGGAAGTGACCCGAACAGTTTGTATACCACATAAGGTAAACAAATCGACGAAGGTAAGAGCTTCGGTATTGTTTCTGAGTTGTGACCACCTTTTCCATGGATAAAAAACAAGTTTTCGTGCACGCTTTCTGCGGAGTTATCATGGTTGGTACGTGGGTTCTGTGCTTTCTGCCAACTGTGTTTTACTTTAATCCTGTAAAGTTACCAGAAGAGGAGCAAGAAAAGGAAAGATCCCTAAATGCAAGGTACGGGAAACGAGAATTTAGGGCAATGATACCAAGAGTAAACTCACTACTTGCTGTCCATGAGTTGATGCACGGAGCCCAGATAGTTTATCTGGGGAACAAGTCTGTCCGTACTTTAAAGCACCGAACTTAAAATTTATCGTCCAAATAGCACTGCTCCGAATGTAACTCGTTATTCTGGGAATAAACATTTAATTCTACGTTTCAGTGTGTGTACAGTAACCACTGTTTGCACACCAAGACTTACCTGCCGAATAAGCCATCCAGTTTTGTCCTATCTACCTCTGTTTTTTTGTTCGAAGCAGGAATAAAAACACGTGTTCTTTAACAGCAAGCCCAAGGCATTAGGGGTGCGAAACAATGTGTGGTGAGATTAGCGTTAGATTTCCACATCTAAGTAAAAACATCGCAAATTTACTTGAGTTTAGAACAAGAAAAGCAAAAAGCTTGAGTTTAGAACACGTTAGAGGTTAGGATATGTTATTTTCGTGGCTTTATATTGCTTAGTTTACAAGTTAGCAAAAAAAGCAAAGTACTCCACGCTAAGATGTTTTCAAGTTCCATTTTTGCAAATTTAGTCCAGCGAACATTTGCTAGCGAGGTAGATTTGATCGCTTGTTTATATAATGCAGTCCAATTCTGATTCTATTCACAAGAATGCCCGACAGATGGGAGTGTTTTTTTTCTAATATATGACAGAGTAAACTATCGTTCCTCGAAACACTGTCAGGTTGAGACAAACTCCGCTTTTCGTGATCAAAATCTACATCTAAGCAATGACAGATTATAATTATGTAAGATATTTCCTGCGCATCGAATTACTTCACTGGCTAGAATAGCAACTTTACTCTGAAATAATCTTGAAGACTTCCATGGTTAAAACTGTAGCCTTGTATAAACTATTATATATCGACGCCTAAAATTTATGCACACTTGCATACTTCTTAATTTAAGCTTGAGATTGTTGCTGTTGTAAAGTAGAAAGTGGAATTATTTTGTATAACGAGGGCTACCCGAAGGACAGGATCTGCGTCAACACGTTTCTTGAGCCACTGAACAGGATTTTGTTTTGTTTAACAACAATTTTACTGGATTAAGCACGAGACAGTGACGTCATTTAATACGGGCGGAGGAACTTAAATGCGCAGGCGAAATAAGGTTGAAATGTGTATAATACTATAAGTAAAGTAAAGTAAGGTAAGGTAAGGTAATGTAAGGTAATGTAAGGTAATGTAAGGTAATCTAAGGTAATCTAAGGTAATCTAAGGTAATGTAAGGTAATCTAAGGTAATCTAAGGTAATCTAAGGTAATCTAAGGTAATGTAAGGTAATGTAAGGTAATCTAAGGTAATCTAAGGTAATCTAAGGTAATCTAAGGTAATCTAAAGTAAAGTAAAGTAATCTAAAGTAAAGTAAAGTAATCTAAAGTAAAGTAAAGTAATCTAAAGTAAAGTAAAGTAATCCAAAGTAAAGTAATCTAAAGTAAAGTAAAGTAACATAAAGTAATATAAAGTAAAGTAAAGAAAAGCAAAGCAAAGTAGAGTTCCTTTGTTTATACTAGATAACACTATCAGCTAAGTTACGCTGTTCTCCCTAGAGGTCCAGTAAGGGCCATCCCTCATGGGTCCAGTGTTACTGCACGAGGAAACCAGAGTACCTTGAGAAAACCTGCGATGTTTGGTAGAGTCAAACTGGACAACACTCTTCTCCCATCTGACTAAGGTAACTTTAATCAGAAAACTGCACGGTGCACCAACAGCCCTGTCATCATCAGTTAAAATGACAATCTTGGCACGACATATAGCTTTATTGAATTCTATTGGAAAAGATAATAGCGCGGAACGAATAAAATAAATTTAGAAGAATGAAATCCAGGGTCTGCTTGTACAATGATAAATTCGCAGAGGCAGCGACACAATTTTAAAAGTGGAGAGGCCAGGATTTACCTTCAAATATGCATTTTCGTGGGATTTTTTTTATAAAATATGAAAAAAATTAAGGGGAAAAATGACGAGACTTTACGTGCAAAAATTGACCCATCAATTTAAACGTTTATCAAATATACATACACCCTGAAAGTACAAAGGCCGCTAAAACTGCTATCGAGTTGGGGAGCATTTTTAGGTATGAAGTATAATTGTGCATGGGAAACGAAAATGATTCTGTTAACTGTATACAAACGATAACCTGGCTTCTATCGTTGCTACATTTCTTAATCCTTGCTAGACACGTAGCACGTGGAAACCAAACTGGCTTTGAGAAACAGCTGGCTGTTTACGTAAGTGAAAATGTCGATTGTTTTGTTCTTTTTCGTGACGTTTCCAAACAATAGAATCAGAAGAGCTATAATTATCTCTTTTACACTACTGAAATTTAAAATTGATTATATAAAAACAAAACATTTCTCTGCAAAAAAGTGGGGGGGCGATGGCCCTCACGGCCCCTGTTTGGGATTGATGCAATTGGTTCATGATTATTAAACTGATAAAGAATGGAAAATTACATGGTTTTAAATGGGCAATCCAAGATCGTACAGCCTAGCGGTCTATTTTCCTACAATTTTTCCCCATTCTATTAAAGAGCATTTATATTACCTTTTTTAATCCGTAGTCATTTTCTCTCATTCATCAGCCAAACAACTTTCCCTTTACCTTCATTCCCTTGTAACGCTCCATTGATCTTCCACAACGGATCTGGATTTTGCAAGCCCCCGTGTGATTGGCTGCCGTTCACCGAAGAAGAGCAAGATGCTTTCGCTCTTGCAGACTGGATAACTGCAATTTTCTGCACAACTTCCTTCGTTCTTGTTTTCGCTACTTGGCTCAAGATACCTGAATTGTAAGTGAAATATACGGAGCTAAGGAGGGTGAGTGGGTTCCATAATGGCCAAATGCAGATTCTTGGTGGCCCAGGACATGCGGAAATGTTTCTCGTTTTGCTCCCCCCTCTAACGTTCCTATCATCTGTCTTCCAGACAGAATTTTTTATTAGCGTTTCCTTGACCGTTTCAGGGTCAGCAGGAAAAGTAATATAAAAAAAAATTAAAATTACTTCGATGTAAATGCGTGCGTACGATTTTTATTCGCGAGTTAGGTATTACTAACAGAACGAGCGAGGTTCCGAGCGAGTAAGTTTTATGATTGATCACAGCGAGTTAATATAAACCGTACAAAGTATTTACCGTGATGTAATTTGTTTATTATAAAAGTAGTGAGGTTTTAAAGTTTATTATTTGGAGAACATCGAACTCGGTTACTTAATCAACGATACTGTTGCCTTATTACACTCACAAACCGATTTCCTTCGTCCAAAGTGTTTATTGTTTGCCATATAAACTTGTCTCCTCCATTAGTTCTTGTCAGAATTATTCGTAAACTTCTTATTAAATGTACTTTCGTTATACCATCCTTTGATAAGTTACACAATTCCCGAAACATTAAAATCCTTTGGCTTCGAAGCGATTTTGCCAGATTCAATGTTGTGGCGGGAAAACCGTTAGCCAATGAGAACGTTGATACGATTTTTTGACTACTGCAAAATATCGTCCGACCAATAAGAATGGTGATACGATACTACTTCACGAGTGAAAAAGATCTTACCACTTTTATTCGTGTCCTTTATGGTGCAGATACCTCAGTACTTATATAATAACCCTACTTACCTGAACGTAAAGATGTAGATCATATACCATGGCAGATCCGTTTGAAGGTTGTGAATCACGAATGGTTGGTAGCTATTTAAATGTCTTAACATAAGCGTTTTCCTCTATGAGATAGTATCCGAGTAAAGTGTCGATCACTTAATCAAACGGTTTTTTTTTCACAGTATGAAGTTTCCACACATCATAATTCTGCTGCTAGTTGGAGCTGGGACTCTTCTTGGTATGTGACGATATTACAATACTGACCATGCGCAGAAATCTTAATCAAAATTAGAGAACATTGCTTTGATTAGAAAAGTTTGCGTAATGGGTTAAACATACTTTTTTTCCAGTGAAAGATTGCAGAACATATTCAATATGTCATCTTGACATTTTCCCCAATAGAACTTGTGGTGTTAATCCCAAAGTTTTCCAAGAGATCAACTTTTTTCTGCTCAAGTGCATTAATGGACGAAGCAGTGAACACGCCGACTGCTTTCTGCCAAGTTCAAGGTGCACTGATCCATTACGTTAGCTTGGCTGTTGGAGGATGGTTTGTTGTTTACAATGCAATGCTGCTGAAGGTGCGCAAATATAGTTTATAGCATTATCCATGTATAACTGGGAGTTATGTCTATCTCAAATCCGTGAGTTTGGTTTACTATTTGCTAAAATTAAATGATGACGAAGTTACTTCCCTCTTCCATACCTCTTCAAAACTTTAAAATTTTCAGGAAAAATTAATTTTTACTTAACGAAAAAATGCAATGGTGTACAAACAAGAACGAGGAGAATTTCCCTTACGCAATTTATGGTATTTCAAAGAGGTATCCGAGAATATCGACCCCTCGAATATTCGAACCCAAAACTTTCGTTAGTAACGCTTTAAGTGGACTGAATGATGAAGATCTGGTTGTTTTTTTAATGCCTTGCTAATCACTATTTAGAACTTGGTCTTTGACAAACTTCCCAGTCTTGAAGGTCACCAGAAGCTGTTAATAATTTCATCACTCATCTGCTTTTCGCTTCCCTTGACACCAGTAATTTATGTTTTGAACTCTGATGAGAACTACGTGCAAATGTATTTCCGAGTCTGTTTCCCTGGAAGCAATCAACTGGCATTCTATTCCTGCATTTTACCACAACAGATCTTTTTAAGTGTTGGAACAACTTGTCTTCTCATAGTCATCTTCAAATTGATAAAGGTAAGTTGATTTCTTAATGGTGACTTTTGCTGTTAGACGGTGCCACTGATGAGAAGGAATGCGCATATTGAAAGGGGGTACAAAATGGATACCTAAATACATCTCCTACGTTACAGGAAAGAAAATCATCGTTGATTGGCACCCCAAGTCAAGCCCACACCCGAAAGTCCAAGCTGCAAAGAGTTGCTGTTCATTTTATCATGGTCATCATTTGTTATGTTGTTTGTATTTATCTCACTTATGGACTGATCTGTGTACAGCTGAGCAACAGCCAGGCCTTCGAGAAGACTTTAAAACAATACTTTAAATGTCTTATATTTACACAAGATTGCCCCAAAGGTAAGGGACTTAGACCTCTGCACGATGTAAAATTGTATACAACAATATAATTTAACTATATATCTTATCATAATATGGCTGAGCTTGTTATTCAATCTGTATGCAAGATGATGTGCGTTGTGGCTGTGCAGTAAATTTTACGTACAGTCCAGCAAGTTTCAATAATCTCCCAGTTGGTTTTATAACAAACATTATTGTAGCTGAAACACAATGAAGTTTCCCGAGGAGCCCACGCACGAAAACGACATTAGCCGGAGGTGTAAAAATATAGGATGCTGCGTAGGCAGTCTATGGAACTATAGAACAGCGTAGAAAGTTATAATGTTGGTAGACTGCCAAATATATGTAGGAGAATTCTGAGGCTTGCAACAAAGGCCCTTCGCTAAAATTTACCAAACTGACCGCTGCAATCGGGTAAATTGAAAACGCTTCATAGTTTACGTGACCAGAAATGACAAGCGACGACCTATTTGCATTACTTATCTTAGCTTGGTGTACCAAACTTTTCTCATCGTTCAAGTTGTACTAGGGAAAGCTGTCAACTTTCCGTAGTTGTTTTTTTTTTTTTGGCTTTCATTGCTGTATCCCTGCATTTCTTAACGGCAAATATTTCATTTTTCTTTCCGAACTGTTCGCTGCAGATTTTCTCAAGTATCAAACGTCTTATGGACTACTCATTTTATCTTTCTTGGGTGGTAACGTGTTCCAAGGTGGCACTTTGGTACTTCTGGCAGGGAAAAGAAAAGCTCGCAGTTTGTGGCGCTCCTGGTTACTATGTTTTGCCCCAAAATGTTGCACATTCAAAGGAAATCCCGTTCAAGCGTCAAAAAGATCGAATGAGGGGAAAAAACAGCCCGGCGACACCTCAGCAGTGTAAAAAGTGGCATACCGATTTTATCCACGAACTGAAAACATAAACTAACCTCTACATGTGTGAAAACCGTTGTCTGACAATTGGACGTAACTTTTACATATGGTAAAATCAGTGTCAGTAGATATGACATAACGATTTTGCGCCATTCCGAATTCCAATTTTAGAGCCAATCAAAACTGAGATAGTATCAAAATTGTATATTAATAGAGGATAATGGCATTCTTTTGTTCGGGTTCAACCAAGATGGCCGCCATAACTTGCAAACCATCAATTCTGAGAGCTCAGTAAGATAAAAGAATTACCAAGAAACGCAATGTACAACATTTTAAATAATTATTAGGATAATTGAACGGGTGATGCGATTTATCCAACGGTAAACCGGAGGGGAGATGGTAACATTTAAGGTGGCTCCATACAATTTCTATGTAAACTGAATGCAATTAGTACGGTCCCCACTTTTGGGCATTTCCATCTTTAAAATAGTTGTAAGTGTGGTACATAGTGTGTCTCACTGTAGAAGAAGCATGATAAACATGAAGTATTGGTTTAAGATGGTAATAATAGTGTTAAAATTCGGCATATTTTCACGGTTACCACCTTTAAAGCCACACTCTACCCAAGGAATGTCAAAATTGGTCTTTTTGAAAAACACACCAAATGTTGTTTGATGCTAAGTTAATTATACAT
>JBAHVQ010000380.1:1062473-1119660 GCA_036872915.1 Nanipora kamurai | reverse complement strand
AACAGGTAGAGCGGCGGACCGGCTTCCCGAAGGTGCGAGTTCAAATCCCGCTCCAGTCAACTTTTTCAGTTGACTTCAGCAGTGTAGGTCAAATGTGAATTTATCGTTTCAAGTGTATTTATGTCTGTTTGATAAAAGACTCCGTTTTTTAAATAGTACATGAACAATTGAATCTCCTTCTGATCAGGAGAAGTCACGCCAATCCATTGCAAATGTTCAGATTACTTACCGTATTTCAAACATTCGTCCACCAAAAGACGAAACTTCAACCACGGAACTTCCTCGTAACCAATTGTGTAACAGATTCGAAGAATTAGTAAAGGAAGAAGCCGAGGACTTGCGAAGAACTGAAAGAATGATTTGAAGTGAGCAACGTAAACAAGTCTTAGTTCTATTTTGGAGCCATCCTTGAGATAAACATCCAGAGAACATTGAATGATGACCAGTGGCATCGCGAAAATGAAAAATGTCCACTGGAACTGTATTTATATCACTATAGGCATCCCTCTCTTGATATAACTCGGTATATTTGCCTCACCTGTATCGTGATATAAGTAGGTTACACTCACAAAACCTTGGGTTACAGATTGTTTAGATGTAAACAAGTCGTCCCCCATACATCTCGGTAGAAATGGGTTAATTAAATGACCTTTCCATAAATAAATCTATCATCCAACGCCTCAACTTTATTCTTTTGAACTCTACTGAAAAAACGCAAAAGCCCAGAGCAATAATGACTAGAACTCAAAAGAATGAAGTCGAGGCGTTGCATGTTAGATTTATTTGAGCAAAGGTCTATTAGTGATAAACTGACATTCTCACCTCATTCAGAGTTCCGAAGAAAACCTGGGATATACATATGAGAGAAGTTGAAACCAGTCCTTGGTTTTTTAGAATGGTTGTTAGATCTAACCAATGAGCTGTCTGAGAAACTCGAGGCGGGAGCTTGTCTGATCAAATTGAAACAAGAAGACTGATATGAGGGTTGTCATTATAACAGAGAGAAAATATTTTTCTATACGAATTGACCAGTGGCGGTGAATAACGTATTTATTTTTTTATTCTGCCTGGTTTTCAGGTTTCCGTCGCTTTGTCACCCAGTTAGTTGTTTATTTAAACAATTAAAATGTTCTTAGGAAATTTTTGCTGATCAAACTGTGGAACGCCATGGACTCAGAAAAACTCTGAGCTCCACGCGGGACTCGAACCCGCCACCTACTGAATGCTACCCAGACGCCCTAACTATTGAGCCACCAGAACTCAGATGCAGAGCAAGGTTACTTGACATCTAAGGTTACTTAACACAAGGTTACTTCACATCTAACTAAAGATTTGCTGACATCTAACTGTTTGAAGCCCAGCGAGTCATTGCCGACTGGCTCGTCCCAGGTCTAAATACCGTAAGTAACCTTGCTCCGCCATCTGAGTTCTAGTGGCTCAATGATTAGAGCGTTTGGCTAGCATTCAGAAGGTTGCGGGTTCGAGTCCCGTCAGGAGCTCAGAGTTTTTCTGAGTCCTTGGCGTTCCCAGTTTGATCAGCAAAAACTTCCTAAGACTTTAATAGTGTCAAACTGCCAACTCCAATTCAAATTACAATGTTCTCATTTCTGATTCCATTAGATAATAAAATTCACTTTCGCAGCCTTAACCTTCGTATGAGTCTATTTTTCACTCAAAAAATTGTTTTAACAAATAGCCGAGGAAAAATATCACTTTCGAACCGTGGTCAGATATCTGGAAAAACCATCCGTTGCTGTAGCTAATTAGCCTGCAACTCAACATGATAAACTATTTCAAATTGAGTCTGCACGCAGGTATAGCCAATCAGATTGCAGCAATAGCCAGGGTACAACCCTCTCAAGAATTATAAAAAAATGAGTACACTTGCCTTCGAATATGTGACTTAATGCTTGGAAAGCGCCAAACACCAATGCCCAAATCAGTGGATGAAAATACCAAACAACACCGTAATATTGGAGCGTAATAAAATCATACCAGTGGGTGGAATTCTGACCCCAACACGTGACCGCGTCGTGGACAGTGGGGTGGGACTCACGAACCCACATTGAATTGATGACGATCAGTTGAAACAACAAGTTTGCCAAGATGTAGGTGACGACAAGTGGCCATATCATAAATACCTAAGAAAAAGAAACTTCCTTAATCTTTGAAGATACTGGTAGGTCTTACCTATCTAAGATTGGTACGTCAAGACAAATTTAAAGTGTCGTCCGTTTATGAAAAGTCCCGAATTAACTTAAATGGTTAGAAACCGGAAGAATCTGTGCATTTTGGAGAAAGTTGATCCTGCAGCTATAGTAGGTCAACTTTTCCCGGCGTCTTAAAATAGATGATCTCTGCGGTCCTCAAGCAGAAACCTAACGAAACCCGAGTAACGTTCATAATGATCGTAATTGACCTTTCCGTTGCTTTAAATTATATTCTGTTACAGATTAGTTTTACCTGCTTACCCCAAAGAGATACATGCGATAAAGAGATCCCCAGACAAGATACCAAGCTTCGAGGAAGAAAACAAAGACTGCTGTACCATTCAAAATAAGAATGCTGAAGTCTTGGGTCTTGTAACATCCGATGAAGCGCCACTGAGCGAACCAAGTGGCCATAAAAAGGACAATCATTGGCTAGGAATACAGGTTAGTTATAATGAAAATACCAATAAATAACATGTTTTAATAATGAAACGAGAATGAAAAAAGAAGAAAAAAATAGTAGGTAATAAGGAAGAAAGAAAGAAAGAAAAGGAAGGAAGGAAAGAATTGGTGGATAGGAGGATAGGCACGTACGTAGGTAGAAAGGAAAGAGGGAACGAGACAGAAAGAAAGAAAAGAGGGGATGAAAAAGGATGGGTGTATGAACAAGAAAGAATATAGAGCAGAAATAACTGGATTTAAGAGAATTGAAACAACTTTCTAACCATGCAGAGGTAGTGTCCAGCTTTTGTGAAGAACTTGACGTGAAATATCTCGACAAGGTACAACTGATAGTAGAGGCTTAACCCGGTGAAGTTGGTCAGCGGAGTAACCATGAGCTCTTTTATGAACTTTAAGAACGGATTTTGAGACCTTAAGAAAGGCAAACAGGCTTTCCGTGTATAGTACAAGAAGAAGTCATCCTTGGCCAGCTGCACCGGTGTTTCTGAACGAGAGAACTGGATAAAAGTGAAAAAACAAGTTGGTGATGGATAATATCAGTGGTATATGTTGTATAGGTAGTATTTTGTCAGATCGGCTCACGTTTTTCTACCTGAACTATACAGTGTATATCAAAAAACCCGAAACCGGCTGAAAATTAATTAGCATTATTCTTAAACAACTTGTTGTAGTAGTTTGAAAGCGCTTAAAAGCACTGAGCCACCTGATGCATGAAGAGACACTGTTTTATGCACTTGGGAAAGTTAGAACAATTCCCACTCATATGAAGGAACATAACTGCACCGAATCACGTTAAATATATTCATATCAGTTTGACTAAAAATGATTCAACTGACCACGGAGCAAAGAGTTTCTATTGCAGTAACGTATACCAAGACACAAAGTTTAGTGGCAGTTCAAAACGCCTTTCGACGGAAATTTGTCACGGAAATAATTTCGGTGGCCCAACACATGCGTTACAGATTATTCAGCGCCTAAATTAAACAGGAAAAGAAAAGACTCGAATTCCCCAAGTGTATAAAACAGTGTTTTTTCACGCATCCTATCATTTCTACAACAGGTTGGTAGACCACCGGAACTTAAGAATGGTTAAACTGACGTTTTCGAGTGAAACGTAAAGTGAAAAAAAAAAGTTCTGGTCGTTTCCCAAACCTTTTGATTATTAACTACAGTAGATTGACTAAAAAGAATACTAATTAATTTTCATCTGATAATACAAGAAATATAAGAGATATAAAATAAAACATATTCCGATGAGGAACATCTTGCACACTCAGAATACGAGTCAAAATCAAGACGAAAGTTGAATTAGTAATATTTTGGTTTTATTTCATAACCATCATCAGACCAATTAAAATTACATCGAGTATGCAGAGTTTATATACATGGTTCATTTTCATTACCGACACTGGTAAAGCAATAGAGTGGAACGGAAATATTAGTTTACAGTCATGTTAATTACGCTTATTCGAATGATACAACTGGTGGACGTTCGTCAAGCTCATCCTCTCAGCAAAACGATTTCTGAGCCCTAGACGGAAATCGAACCCGCAACTTTCTGATGACCAGTGAGAAATAGGGCTCAGAAATCGTTTTTCTGAGAGAATGAGCTTGACGAACGTCCACCAGTTGTGTGAGATTTACCAAGCTCCCACATGAACTGAGTTCATGTTTGACAATAAATATTCGAATGATGTCTTCCACCATGTATCTATAAACTCTGCATACTCGATGTAATTTTAATTGGTCTGATGATGGTTTTGAAATAAAACCGAAATATTACTGATTCTGGTTTCGTTTTTTATACACTGTAAGGCTGGGGTCAGTACAGATCACGATAGCTTGGCTAATCTGCACGACTCTTGGTTAATTACTACGTGGTAGTATTTCTCAGCCAAACTACTCGGATTACTAGTAAAGAAACAGCTATCTTACTCATCGCGTGTTAATCACGGTATCAGTAGTAGTTTACAAAATTCGTGTCCGTTCTTTTATAAGTGTTTTAAACTGCTTCAAGAACTTCACCTGGTGATTATATTTCTACCGTTATTGATGATCTATCACTGTTTTTAAAATTACAAAGCTGATGCTAATTAGGATGGCAATTTTGTGTAAAATTTCATGTTCGTTACAATTCTTGATAGAAAACGTTCTTCTTAAAGTGCATGTGAAACGAAAATGAAGTTGTTCTTATTTGAAAGAGCATTCAAAATTATTTTGGAACTCCTTTTGTATTTTCTCCTTACCTGGTTTCGTTTTTAGATATTTCAGTTTGTTTGACATACAAATAAGAGAAGCGGTGACGTCATACGTATGATACAGTATTTCGACGGATTGGTAAATACGTTATAACTCAAGACAATTAATTGAAACTTCATCAACTGGTAGAATTCAAAATGCTGAACCTGTCCTCGCCAAAATACTGTTGCCATAGTGACATAGTCGTTCCCATATTCCTTTTTCCTAAAAACAGAATAATCCCTGTACTGCTACGACAAAGCAAGATATTATGTCTTTAGATGTATAGAATGCCCAAGGCAGCGATTGTAAATTGTTGAGAATAAAATCTATACCCACGAAAAGGCAAGAAAGAAGAATTAAAGTTTATGGCCTTGAGGGATATGGAAACGAATATATCACTATGGGGGTAATATTTTAACGTGGATAGGTTCAGTATTTTGAATTCTACCAGTTGAAGTTTCAGTTGATTTCCTTGAAACAGTGGATGAGTTTTAACGTAATTACCAATTCGTCCAAATAAGTTATCATCCTTGTAACGTCACCGGTCGTGTTATTTAGATATCAAACAAACTGAACTATCTCAAAAACGATGCCAGATGTGGAGAAACGACAAAAGGAGTTCCTAAATCATTTCAAATGCTCTTTCAAATAAGTCCAACTTAATTTTCGCTTCATGTTTGTGGAAGTTGACCGTCCAGGTTAGTGCAGTCTTGAGAAAGACTGTTGGTGGAAGTGACTGACGTTTCGACAGCCTTAGCGGCGGTCACCTTCAGAGTCAAGTGTCTCTCCCTATATGAGTCTTGGTAGCTCAATGGTTGGAGCGTCTCACCGGTCATCAGAAGGTTGCGGGAACGATTCCCGTCTAGGGCTCAGAAATCGTTTTTCTGAGGAAACGAGCTTGCAGAACGTCCGTTGGTGGTCTCATATATACCAAGCTCCCACATGAACCAACTTTGTGTTCAGCAATTAAAGCTTTAAGCTAATTAGGATGACAATATTTTCTGGTAAAAAACTCTTACAAATATTTCATAGATTATTTCACACGTGAAAAACATGTGGAATCGCAACTTTTTCACATGTGAAGCTGATTTACATATGGTTCATAATTTCACATACGAAAATTTCACCAGTAGAATTGGAACACTTTCACATGCGAAAGTCTGGTTCATATGTGAAATGAGGTATGAAATTTTTGTAAGGGAATACGCGGACCCAACTGGACATGAGTTTTTGAACGGGATATATAGACGTCTCGTATCTGTACACCCCGACACAGAAGGGCTATTTATGTCATAAAATTAATTTTGTATACTACATGATTGGAAGGCTCCTGCATAGCACTATTAGCATGGTGAATTTGCAAAATATCAACTACAATGGAACCTTCAAAATGTGGCACTTACGGTGTGCTCCGAACTCTCTCCAAACGTGATAGCATTTTGGTCTGACGGCTGTGAAGAAAAACGATACATACTGTGATTACAACCAAACTAAAAAATTAATTAGTTGACCCCTATACTAAATGAACGCCAGATAGTCGCAGAAGGGGAACAAAATACTACAAGATCCAGAGGCAATGCACCAATGGCGCTTTGTGGTGCATATGTTATAATTCTTTTTTATCTGCATGTTTGATGATATTTGATGATGAGTGTTGGACCAAATAGAGTTAATGAGATGGCTTTTTTCTGAGTATGGTGAACCTATATAGGATCATAGAGGGAGAATTTGTAGGAAGAAAAAGTATCGGACATCTTGTATACTACAAAAAAGTATCGGACATCTTGTATAATTTGTAGGAAGAAAAAGTATCGGACATCTTGTATAATTTGTAGGAAGAAAAAGTATCGGACATCTTGTATAATTTGTAGGAAGAAAAAGTATCGGACATCTTGTATTCTACAAAAAAGTATCGGACATCTTGTATAATTTGTAGGAAGAAAAAGTATCGGACAGACGTTATGAAACGCTGCTCCACAGTAATGTCTGCTAACCACTCAAGTGTAAAGTTCCTTTCCACATTGTTTACTTTCGCCCAGTCTTGGCCAATAGTTCATCATATTCTTAAAATGCAGTGCCCAGGCCTGGACTGGTCTAGTCAGAGTGCCGAGCCCTTACTTCGTCTTTCCCTCCCTTACGTGATGCCTATGTTTTTACCTTTGGATGAAAAATTTCATCTGTTCCCTCTAAAATGGATATCTCTCTTTTTAGACAACCATCCCGTTCCTTCAGTTGGCTCCAAATAGGTTCTATAAATTTCCAAGAAATAAGTTTAGGTAGTCAGATTAACCTCCCAAAACTCTACACCACCGAGCGTGCCTTCAACTCATAAAAACCCAAGGAAATTGTACGTTGGCTCCAGAAGTTTTTAGGTCCCCGATAATCGAGAAAAAAAACTGTTCAAAATATTTTGCTGAACTTCATGTCACGGTTCCTTGCTTCGCAACGAACCCTGACATATTAACAAGCAGCAATGACATTTTTTCCGACTAGATTTTTTACGCAATTTCAAAAAAACTTTATTTTGAATCAAAATTCGAAGTGGGTCAAATGGCAAACTTTTACACCGTACGCTGAGGTTGGATATGGAGGGTATGTCGATAGAATTAATAAATACAAAAATCGACCTACGAAAATAAACAGGTTTGTTTGGTGGTGTCACGGAGTCGATAAAACGAACTTCGCCATTTTTGTCGTAATACTGTAAAGCAAATGGAACTGGATCACCGTCTTGTAACAGAAAGCTCCCAGCTTTAACTTTAATAGCTGCTTTATACATTTGAGTATGCCCTCGCCGTAAACAGATCAGAGGCTCCAGTGGCGTCATCGTACCGGCTAGCTCTACCTGGAAGGTGAGAATAATTTAACGGTGAACAGATCAAACAGAACAAGATAGTTCACAATAATGCAAAATATTCTAGTTGTATTTAGTTGAAGTAATGAGGGGAACTGGCTACACATAAAACAATGAAAATGCTAAGAGTTGCTGTTTTTTTGAGAAAGACTTTTGTGTCTGATCACTGTGTCTGACTGACGTTTCGACGATCTCAGCCGCAGTCATCTTAAGAGTCAAGTGTCTTTGAAGATGATCGCTCCAATGGCCGTCGAAACGTCAGTCATCCATAACAGTCTTTCTCAAGAGTAAGACTACAATAACCTGGACGAAGAACAACCAACTCTGACTGTTACTCGCTGGTTGAAACCATTTATATGTGTTTGACAACCATCTCCAGGGTAATATGAAATAATAGTTTCCCAACTACCCTAAACTCCTCAAGTCAATTGAAAAAGTGGTCACGAGAATATCTCGTGCAGTAAAGCTGGATAAAAACTCGCCTCCAATCCCTGTAGACTGGATAGCTCAATAGGTGGACTGGCGGACCAGTATTCCGAAGGTGCAAGTTCATATCCTGCTGGAGTCAACTTCTTCAGTTCACTTCAGCACTTTCGGGTAATTGTGAAGTTATCGTCTCATATTACCCAGACGTTGATTCTGAAATAGAAATATGAATTACTTATTTCAAAAAACTGAATTTTTAACTCGATTATAACTAATAAATAAATCCGGTAGACAGTTGATCTTCATGTTGACCCATCATTTCAAACACGTCCAAGGACCTATTGACCTGCAGAAAGACCACTCTGGTTGCGATGTACTACATGCGTGGCCTATATTTAATCTATCGCTTAAGTGAGGAGTTTACATCCTGTCGAAGACACTGCTTTCCTGCTATTCCCAGAAATGTGGTGTAAGTTTCAAGTGAGGTTTTTCCAGTATTTATCCGGTGTATGTAATTTCCGCTTTTCGTCACTTTTTCACTTACACTTGTAAAAAATGCACGCTTATTTATAATAAACTCTTAGCTATTGACAGCCAAGCAAGTTCGTAGCTTTCTACCATTTGTTTTTCATAGTTCCACCCATGTGATATCCTCAAATTTCTTGAAATTTTCTAGCATTGTTCTTGGAAAACACACTTCGTAGAATGTTATTCCGCTCTTCCACTTTGCTTTTCAGTCAGTCAAATGACAATCTCACTGACCAATGGATCAAATATCTTCCCGCAGGGTACAAAAACAATTTAGATAGTTTACACAAACCAACTGAAGGTATTTAATCGAAATAGAAAATAGACTGCGGGATGCAGGTTAAAACGTCTGTTGACATGGCGTAGAAAGCTTTGACCTCAATATAGTAAAGGAGATGTAACATGACACGATTTTTTCGACGACATGATTTGCAAAGCAACTTGTATTATATTAAAGATTTCAAATTGTAAATCTTTTATGTAACTTCGTTTGCATTACATCTCTTTCCGCGTAATATCACCTCAAAATATACCGACCGCACGCAGCCAAACCATCCCTGGAGCCATAGTCTCCTCAGAGAATTTCTAGTCTACGGAGATATAATCGGAGTTCTTAGGTCGGAGTTCTTAGGTTAGTGGTCCGACCAAACATTTCGTGTGAAAACAGTTTCCACATATTCCCACTGAATTTGATCCCGCATGTTGTTGAAAAATGAAGAACCGTCTCAGGGACATTTCCACTTTCTCTCGGTGACATTACTTTCTTGTTGTTCCTGGGAATGCAATATCTTCTCAGTTGAAGTGTTTAGAATATTTATTGAATATCTGTTATGCTCCCTTTTGGTGATTTTACATGTTATTCAAGCGAAAGTAGAATAAATACAATGATATCAAAGTAGAGTGTTGCGTAGGAAATTTTGAACGACGTACAGAAAACCAAAAGAGTTAGGAAACTGGCGAAACTTTTCACTCCGACGATGAGCCTTCGCATGAAACGTCAATTTTTTCACTCCAGAATTTCTGCAGCTTCATAACCCTTTTAGTATGGTACACTGTTAAGCTTTGAACAGGGCTTTATTCTTAATAAATTTGAAATCTTTGACTGATCTGCGGGTTTTTATCTTTCAGTGATCTCATTTTCACAGCTCTACAAAATCGTTTCCGCACTTTCACGAATACTTCGGTTCCCCAAGTTTTTAGGAAGCGCGCCTCTCAGAATTTAGCTGCCCTCAGTTCTTTTCCTTTAATTCAGGCCTAGTTCAAACATCGAAGTCATCATGTGCCGAACCTAATACTAGGTGTTAAGTACATGATGAGCCCGACGTTTGAAACCATTAAGTTCGGCGATTTTAATTAAGGTCGACCCAAATTATAAAGTTCGACGGCTGCAGTCGTACTTAATCCATTAAGTTCGACAGAGTTCGACGTGGTTTCAAATGTCGAGCTTACCATTTGCCGAACTTAATACAAGCAACCAAAAAAAGGGTTTGACCGCGAAATACGATACGTAATATCAACTCAGAAGAAGACTTCGACGAGACGAAATGAAAGTAAATGTTTGCTTTCGAATCAACAACTATATATAACTGTACTGATTGAGCGATTTTAGGATACTCATTCACTTTTGAACTTTAATTCACAGAAACAAGAGTCAAATCTGTCTAAAATGTAACTAAACACAAAGAGACAGGAGTAGATCACAAATTTTCGTGTCCGTTACTAAAATGAACGCGGGGTTTTAATGATACATTTCTATGCAGTGAATTTTTTGGAATTTGGCACCTTATAACGCAAGCATTGTTTATTACCGACGAGTAATCGATAAGGCTATCTAACAACGGCACTTCTATCGCCCTCGACGTTCTCGTACTTTCAAGCGTTCTTAATGTAATCACATTCCTGTTCTCTTGTCTCTCAGTTTTATGGTTCAACCTCGCCATATTCAAGAAATTGACACGCTCCTAGTGACTGAAAACCATAGTTAACAAAGAATTTCGCCAGGTGACCACTGACCGAAAAAAACGTTGCCGTTGGCAATTAAGTTCCACGAATTAAGGTGGACGTTTGAAGCCTACGTCGAGTTCGACGTCTGAACTAGGCCTCAGTCACATGACACGTAACGACGGGCATGAATCAAATATCTGCGTACTAGGAAAGCAAAGTGACAAAAACACGCTGTTGCTTAAAATTGGGAGGTATTATTAAAAATGGCAGCTGTTTACCAAGTCTTGTCTTTAAGCTTTCACTAGATCAGCCTGGAGACTACCACTTCTAGAAGTAGTCCTTTTGGCTGTCCAACGCAAACAAAATACCTAGAAAGCGCATTTGATTTGTCCACAAGGTCAAATGGACATGAACTCTGAAACTACGATTCTATGCAGTAACGAATTGAGTAATTGAGTAATTAAGCAAGTAATTGAGGTTTTACTACCTGAATCGCGAATTCGCTTGCTTCAGTCGTCTCTTCTCGACTTGTTGTAGGTCTGTCTGCCCAGGGAATTCCACCCAATCCATCCGCAAAGGTGACGTAAAGTTCTACCTCATCGTCCTCGTCGACAAAATTACTAAAAGGATGTCGCTGGGATGCCATGCGTACCGAAACATCATGCTCTTCGACTTCGTCCAATCCTTCTACGAATGTAAAGTCTTGGCGCAATCTTTGGGTGACATTACCATCAATTGAACTGGGATAGTTCAACGACGACATTATTATCCAAATGTCTCCTCCACTTCTTCTTGCTACTACAAAGAAATCTCAATCGTTCTGGCTATTAACACGGGCGGAAGTAATTAATCACATCACGTGAAATACATCAAGAATTTGAATTGTCGACAGGGAAAATCCCGCAAGTAGCAGATGTGGAACGTGTGCTAGCCGGAAGTACCCGATCAGTTTTTTCTGAGAACATGTAAAGCGTACCAATTGGTAGTTATACGGAGCTAGAAATAGTTCAGCCAATACGAGAACAACTAAACGGCAAACGACCGAACGGTTAACGACCCTCAAATATAATTTTCGACAGCCTGGAAAATATACTAAGTTGGGTGTTTCACAATATCACTGACTTTCTTTCAATACCACATTTCTGTTACGAAAACTTGCTAGAATACAATTAAGGCCTTTTTTCTCCAGAAAGTGTTTCTTTAAGCGTCTCAAGTATGTGTTGGCCTAAGGAAACAAACTGTACACAAACATAATATGATGTGTACGATTGGCAAATTTTGGCAAAAAATAAAATTTTTGATCGTATTAAATATACATCTCAAGAGTCTTTAGGTTTTGGATCGACTTTTGGAAGGTCGATCACTCCTTCGAGTTAACCCGCCAATAGCTCAAAGCTTCGTCCGGGACGTAATCACTTTTCCAATGAACTAGTTTACCAGATTTCCAGTTTATCTGTTCATAGTTCTTTTCAATGTTCACTCCTCTTGATTTACATCGTCAAGACTACGTTGCCGACAGTAAATTGATGTAAATTATTCAATCCGCCGCAGACGTCCTCAAAAGACACTGTGTGGTGTACCATTGGCCTACACAAAGACACAACAACACAAGCGTGAATATTTACAGCTGCCTTTAGTTCGTTTATTCGGAAACGGCTTCTGGTTAACAGCACTTTTGGTTATTGTAATGATACGAGCTTAACAAAGTACAGGTGGTGAGCGAAGGTTATAATCGACATTTGTTTTGCTGGTCTGCGAATCTCACTAGGTCCAGTATATATTAATCTCATAGTGAATAGCTTGAAAGCACATGCATTAAATATATGTCAGCATCAAGCCAACATTATTCTACCACTGCAGTCTGTAAGTAATATATCATACACGAGAAGGAGTGTTTCATCAGGATATCCAAACACCAAGAAGTTTGCTGAAAACCGAGGCGATAGCCGCGGTTTTTGACAAAATTCGAGGTGTTTGGATATCTGATGAAACACGACTTTCGTGGGTATGACATTGCATCTCAAAAGAATCAGTATTTGAGCAGAAAATCGAGGTGAAAGTTGGCTTAATTTATGTAATTTCTTCCTCAGATATCAAAACAACGTCTCGGTAGTGATTTCCTTCGTGTTTTGCTCATGAATTATTAATGAATTTGAAATATCTAGATCTTCGTTTCCTGAATCTGTATTTCTCACTATTCCAGAACTCACTTGATTGTTCCTTTTTCCACCTTCTCCAGTACATCAGCTAAAATATCTTACCACAGTTAAAGCAAAGAAGACAGAGATAAACGTGGCTATATCTACTTTGAGTATTCAGATATCCTATGCATGCCAGTGAAAAACCAAACCACGGCGGATACCCGAGCACGATCAACTTTAGCAACGGACACAGTAGACTAGTAGTAAACGTTTTAACAAAATGAAAATAGTCAAACTAAGCTTCAGACGCTGGATAATTTAATTTCGTCCATTTAATTCTGTTGCTGCAGTTGTCGTAGTAGTCATTGCTGTTGTTGTCATTTTGTTTTTTGTATTCTTCCGCTGTTAAGGTTATTGCAGTAGCTGTTGGTGTCCTTGTTGTTTACTGTTGTTGTTGATGTCATGATTGTTGTTGTTGTATTGGTGGTAGGGGTTGTGTTGATTTGGGTGGTAATGGTGGTTGTAGTGGTGGTGGTAGTGGTGGTTGTAGTGGTGGTAATAATTGTGGTGGTAGTAGTAATGGTGGTGGTGGTAGTAATAATGCTGGTGGTGGTAGTAGTAATGCTGGTGGTGGTAGTAATAATGCTGGTGGTGGTAGTAATAATGCTGGTGGTGGTAGTAATAATGCTGGTGGTGGTAGTAGTAATGCTGGTGGTGGTAGTAATAATGCTGGTGGTGGTAGTAGTAATGCTGGTGGTGGTAGTAGTAATGGTGGTGGTGGTAGTAGTAATGGTGGTGGTGGTAGTAGTAATGGTGGTGGTGGTAGTAGTAATGGTGGTGGTAGTAGTAGTAATGGTGGTTGTAGTAGTAGTGGTGGTAGTGGGGGTAGCAGTAGTGGTGGTGGTAGTAGTGGTTGTTGCAGTGGTGGGTGTAGTAATACTGGTGGTGGTGGTGATAATGGTAGCCGTTATTACTGTCGTTGTTACGGACGCTTAAAGGCATGTTTACTCGAGTTATTTTGTGCCTCGCGACTGTCATCTTGGGGCATGTGTTGAACTCAAGAGAACATCTTGGAGGAATTCGAACGAATCATAAGCGTACATCTCACTGCACACACTGCCCTGGAGAGAATATATACATCAGAACGACAATCTCATGGCACAAAATCACACGTGCAAACGAGTCAAAAGGAAGCCGACTGTAAAAAGGTTATTATTTTAATGTGGCTTGGTTTGGGTGGAAAAAAAGATACGTAAAAATCGACCTTGTTGTGCTGAAATTAGAAAAGAAGAACGTTACTACCAAGACAACTGAGAGAAAATATTTGACTTAGGCTTAGTGGATTGAGCATTTAATTACAACGAGCATTTGCATGTACGACAAACCTGTCGACAAAGTCCACGAATCCTTGAACAAGAATGAAACGCTTGCTCCTTTCAGGTATAGTATTTTGGAATCAGGAGGATCCAACTTTTTAAAAAAACATAAAGAAACAAAAGAATTATAACAAATATATTATCTTTAAAATGTCCAGTTAAAACAAATGCTCACTTGAAGATCCTGTTGTGTAGTAATCCATCTTCCCCCAACGGCAAGGCACAATATGATATCATGTTTCGATGGAAATAAATTGTCCGCTTCAGATTGCTTCAAGAATTCATCAGAAAATTGCTGAACTGCAAAGTAATTGTGACAAAGCCAGAATCAAGATACAACTTCACTTGAAATCACTTTGAACCAATTTTACCATGTTTTTAATTGTTTTTTTTAATTTAAAGAAAACAAACAAAAAAAAACAGGATACTGTACCTCCGTCATCAATAATACAATCAACACCTGTTCCTCCAGTCTCGTCTAAACAGATGTCCAGTAGTGATGTTTTTGGTTTCCTGAAGTCAATGATTTTTGCTGTGGAGAGATACAGCATTGGGTATAATTAGTTCATTAATTTGATAAGAGGTGTTGACCTCTGTTCCTTTACTGTTAAAACACTGCAGATGGCTTGTAAACCACATTATTCGTTTGCTTTGTACTTTGGAAACTTCATTTTCTTAAAAATAAGAGTTCCCATGAACAGTTTAGCAAGAAAATTACGGACGACATGCTAACTTTCCTCATGCTTTTAATCTCAGAAAAACGATTTCTGAGTCCAAAACGGGAATCAAACCTGTAACTGAGACGCCCAAACCAATTGAGGTATCAGGACTTACAGTAGATGGTGAGCTAAGGTGCTGAGGTTCATCATATGTGCGGCCGCAAGCCACCATTTGATAATGATTTTGAGACCTGAATATTAAACATCAATCTTCTGCATGTGGGACGTTGGTGCATTTCAGACGACGCACGAACGTTCGTCAGGCTTGTAATCTTGGAAAAACAATCTTTTTTGTAAATCGTTTTCCTACGATTACGAGCTTGACAAACATACGCATCTCGTCTGAAATTCACCAAAATTTTATCAGTTTTACATTCAACAAAATTGTGCTCAACTGACAACAGCAAGCCATCTCATTTAGTGAAATAATTTTCCCCATGCAGTGGACAGCAAACCTTACCTATTTCTGGTCGAAAACTTTCCAGAAAGAGAATTTCTTCTTCACTATTAGCCGTGGTAATTACCTATTTTAAGCATAAAATGAACATTATCACCTGCATTGGGTAAGATGGCACTACTTTTTACATCTAAGACTGATGGTTTCTCATTCAAAAAGGTTTTAAAAAGTTTAATTCATTATTTACGAAACAATGTCTGTACAGTCAGGATGTCAGGCAAAGTTTTCCCTGTACTGACATCCTGTTTACTACGGTAAATGCAGCAGATAATTTTAAATGCACAGAGGAGAATTTTAAGGATAATGTATTTACATCCTTAAAAATATATAGGGTGGTAAGTCTCATGATAAAGTCAAATTCAAAAAAAAGATTTTCAAATTGTACAGTGTGAAATAAAGCCTTGTGAATCTAATCTTTCAACAATTTAATGAAACTGTTGTGTCCAAAAGGAAAGAAACGAAAACACCAACAGAATGCCATAAAAGTACTTCTACCTTTGCTCCCCAACTTTGAGCCAGCTGGATTGCAATAATGCCAGCCCCCTGAAACATAAAACAAAAAATACATGTAATTCAACAAAAAAATTGATTTAAACTGGTAATCTATAGAGCCCCAAGAAACAGTAGGACAAATATTACCTGATAAAGGCTGGCAAAATCCTTTCTTTTCCTGAATTTTACTTCAACAATATAAACTATTTTCCAGATGGTTAAATTCATTTATCATTGAGTAGAGGCTTATGGTAATTAAAGTACCAGAATTCAAAATTACAAAATCTCAGTTGTCAAAGAGAAAATGTCACGATTATTTTGCAAGTACACTAGAAAAGGCAACTTCAGTAATTGAATCAAATTGTGTATGATTTGATACAAGAATCTGTCATATAAAATCTTGAGTTGCTTTGTACAGCGAATACTGTTTCCATTTGACTTGATAGCTCAACTGGTTAAGCATCAGGTACCTGATGATACATGTAAAAGACCTTCTCAAGACAACTGCTGTAATTCACAATCACCCTAAACTTATCCTAGCATGATTCTGAATTGTAGTTTCCCGATATGCATTAACAGAAGTTCATTAGTTCTACAACTTACAGTATTTACTGTACTACCAATGCTTTCAAGTTTGAAATAATCTAGGTTAATTAAAACTTTTACAACTTTAAGTAATCACCGTAGCTCCATTCATCACTAGAACAGTTTCTCCTCCACAAACATTTGCTTTGTAGTGCAATGCTGTGTATGCTTTTACTCCATCACCTATACAACAAGCTGCATCTGCAAAGCTTACTTTACTGGGCTTCTTCACTATTAAAAAAAGATAAGTGAAATTGCCAATTACACAGAAACATATGCACTCTATCAGCACTGGTCTATTAACTAGGGTCTAATAACTAAAGAAAGTACAGTCTATTAACTAAAGAAAGTACAGCAGTGTAACCAGATGACAGCATGATGGCAGCAGAATGTAATAGCACTGTTAGCACTGTATACAGTTACAGTCAGAGCTGTTGCCTTAAGGCATCTGTTTCAATATTCTGTTCACACTAACCGTAAGAGTTCCATGAAGAACATACACTGTGCATGGTAGATAGTCAAAAGGTTTGAGAAACTGCCAGAACTTAAGAATGCTTAAACTGATGTTTCGAGTGAAGCCTTTGCTTGAAACGTCAGTGTAATCATTCTTAAGTTCCAGCAGTTTCCCAAACTTTTTGACTATCTACCAGCTGTTCAATACTGCTGATGCAGCACTCTAATTTTTATACACGGTGCAAGTACTAGCTGTTCAGACAGGTGATATCAAACTGGTAATCAGCGCTGACAAACAATTGACTGCTTTAGTCCAATCACTTTCAAATGGTCCAGTATTGTCACATTATCATTCTGATAACACTACAACTTATAGGCACATCAAATCTGACATACCAACAGGCTGCGTCAGGAAGTAAACTGGAACAGACATGATCTCAGGCTTAATACAAAAAGCATATTGTTGCATGTGCACATAAGGCACAAAGTAAAACACAAAAGGTGCAGAATGTCACTCCATGCTCTCCTGATTTTCCAGTGACACAGGATATGGTTTGAAAGCAATTTGGTTGTTTGTGTAATGTTGTGGTCTATAGACTGATGTGATCCAAATTTTAACTGTGTGAGATTCCACAGTCTTTCTCAAGACTGCTGTTGCAGTTCTTGTATATTTTAAATAACCAAGATTCTCACAATGGCAACCTAGCTTACAATAAACAATAATGTGTAATTTTAAGATACACTACTGCATATCTTAATTTAACACATAATTTGTATTGATGACAGAATGATTAACCAGTCTGGCTAGCAAGATCATTAAACCAGACAATTGGGCAATCAATTGATTGGCTTTATGTTATGAAGAAGATGAGAATGTTTCATTGGGCATGTCAAAAACTTCATTTGAACATTAATCCAGTAAATATTAGAAATGTTATAATACATATATCAACAGAGATTAAGCCTAATATTTAAATAACTTTTAGTGGTTATTCTTCTCTATTCCCTTACCTAGATTGTACTCTGACATACAACAGAATGTTGTACAACCACCACTTATAGAATTAGCTGGCAGCATACCTAAAATTTACAAAGTTATTATTTATAACAATTAACAGTTTGTGGTTACAGTACAGGATAAATTGCTTAATGATGAGTATATTTTTCCAGTATTGGGATTACCAGTAAGTTTTAACTCAGACTTCAAGCCAGGCCAAAAAAAATTGGGATGGTGGGAAACAATGTCACAAATATATTATAACAATATATGGAAGGATGCTTCAAAAAATGATCGGGAGCTTGAAAAATTGGATGAGCTCATGAAAAAAATTGAAGGGTGCAGCACATTTAGCACCAGCTACAATACTGTAACTGCAGTATTTCAGTAGCAGACCCTAAGGTCAATCTTAAACATGGAGCAAGTCCATAAGTGGAGGCTGAGTAGCTAAGTCATTAAATATTCAAAGTACAACAACAGTCTTATTGGTTGGTGTTTGATACTGAATTTGTTTGCATTTTCTGCTATGATTACAACAAACTAAAGTAAATTACAACGACAAGGTTGAACTATATCTGCCTTTGCCAAAGCTTTGGTTTAGCATTGTATTTTGAGTTATCTTTACTGTTAACAAACTCACTATTCTCCATCACACTAGAGGTTCTTTTTAAGGAGGATGTTCTCTCTTATGTGTTCACTCCATGTTTAAGCAATAAGTTGTGGTAGTTGGTTGTTGATTATCCAGGTTGTTGTAGTCTTGCATGAGAAATACTGTTGTTGGTGACAGACACTTTTACGACAACTACAGAGGCTGCCAAAACTTAGTCATCAACAATAGCCTTTATAATAATCTGGATGATCAATTACAGTACCAACTCTTAAGAGGTATCAACCTATACTATAGGCTCAAACCATTTACATTATTTGTTGTGGTTTTGAACTTTCAAACCAGCAGTGTGAGGCATGAAATGTACCATGTTTCTCTCCATATTCAGGAGTTATTCAGTCCCTTTTATATTGGGAAACTATAAGGACAGAAGAGGTTTGCATGCATTAGCTAATCAAATAATAAATTTAGCATTTTGTTCTATTGACAAAGAATTTTTAAAAAAAATTGACCAATTTACCAACAACTTCATCTCCAACCTCTACTTGGGAGACACTTGATCCCACTGAAAAAAGACAATATATGTACGATACAAAGTCAAGATGAATATATCCCAGTAATCCCCCATAACATTGTACTGTACAAACCAATACAACCTTTGGGATATTTAGTAAATCAATAAATTTTTTCATAGCCCTTCAATAGATGTACAAGCATATTCTATATACATAGGACTAAGTCACACATTTAAATTTTAAATGACCAGGTAGGGCAAGAACTTGTATTCCGGTTGGACACTTTTCCCCGTTATTATTAATAACTACTGAATGTTTAAATGTTTGAAAAGGAATTTAAAGCTCTTATGAATGTTTAAAGAATTAAGGCTTGACTGACCTTGAGTGACCACACCAGATACTTCAGTACCTACTGGAACAACTTCTCTGTCTATAATTTTAAACTCTTGCAGTATCTAAATGATAAGAAAAGAAAATGAATATCAGGTGATTGAAAAAGTCAAAATTATATACATGTACCCAAATATGGATCATTAATTAAATGTCAGCATAAATACAAGTTATTTAAATAATTACTTACTTACTTTCTATTAAGTGATCCTGCTTTTTCATTGCATAAAGCAAGCAATTTGTAATTCATAATAATAATAATAATAATAATAATAATAATAATAATAATAATAATAATAATAATTTATAATAATTTATAATGTTTATGCTAGATAAAATTTCTTCACAAAACACACATTCTGCAAATGCAAGTTCTGTGTTGCACTAAAATGCAATAAAATCAGACTACAAGTAAATATACAGTGTAATGTAATACAAATATTTATTATTGGCTTACTTTTGTTCCTTAATACTTGCCTCTGTATCAGTTTTGCTAAGGACACATGCCTTTACTTTGATAATTACTTCATGACTTTGGGGTACCTCCAACTTTACCTGTGAAGGATTTAGCATGACCCAGAAACATGAGAAACAAGTCAAAAACCTGAACCATGGTACCTAATTATGCAGCAATATGTCATGCATAAATTCCACTTTTTTTCCCTTCTTCTCTACAAAGCTACCTCGAAAGAAATACGTACATTATTTTCTATTTCAAAAACATCTTGAAGTCCATCTTTTGACTTTTTTAGAACTACTCTTCTTTGAGTATTCATTTTAAAGTGAAAAATGAATGTAAACACGGAATATGCCGGGAATTCAGCATGCGTTAAACAATAGCTAATCATAAAAACTGCTGACCCATAGGACTGTTCTTGCTATTCTCACGAGTTTGGCAGAAAATCGCACCTCGATATCTGCCCCCCCTGTTAAAGTAACAGTCTGCATGTTCTCAAATATTTTGTCATTGACTGTGTAGAGATGCACTAAATCGTTTTTTCTTCAGCGTCTTTTTTATAACACTAAAGTAGTTAAATCTCTAAAAGTACACCAGATATGAAGAAGTGAAAAACAAGAAGCCTATTTCCAAATTCTCAAACCAAAATAAGGGAAAGAATAATTTGATTGACCTTAACCACTGCCTACGTCATTTTAATCGGTTGCCAAGTCAAAAATGGCGCCGAGTACAGTACAGAAAATAAAGTCAGCAGTGACAGGCCAACCTAACGATGAAAGTTCTCTTATTACGGAGGTAAATACCATTCAAGTAATTCTTGATCTATGATAACGAGTCGCCACTTGCTAGTGATCTTGTTTATGCTGAGTTTTAGCAAGACTTGTATGAGGAAATAAGAAATGATATACTCTTTACGCTTAATATTATCATATTTCAAGACAATTTGTTAAAACTTTTTGGCATTTAACTAATCCTGTGGCTGGATATTTATTTACCAGCTGTAAGCTATCTTGTGTTGTCCACTCTTATTCCCAATAGCCTGTTGTTCTGTTATTTATTTGGCAATTTCTTGTAGATATCTGATGCAACTACACTAAGCTGGTCGACTAGAATTAAAGGCTTCATTATATGCTTCGTCCTTGGCGTAATCTTCACATTTATTGTGAGTACTTAGTAATTATTGTTTTTCATAGTGTTTTAGCGTTTCGTTAACAAAATTAATCATAGCATTTTACAGGGCTTGTGATGGTTTGGGCATTTTATAATTTAGTGGAAATATTATTGAATGAGACAAGGCTAAATTTACTATCAAAGTAAGAATAAATTTATTTATTTAATTTATCATTAACAGTACCTGTCAGTAGTAGATGAGTGCTATATAAGGTATTTTACTTGACAGCCAGAGTTCTCCCTCTGATGAGTAGAATTGACAGGCTATAGCTGTAGTCAAATATTAGAGTGTGCCAAAGGGTTAAATATGCTGTTGCTGTGGTAAGGATGCAGTAGTTTTCCAAGCAAGTCATGGATAATTTTAAAATGAAAATTTTTAAAATATATATGATATTTTATTTTTGTACCAAACAGGGCGTGTTCATGTTATGGAAAGATGTTAAATGGTTTGCTATTTTCTATACCTTCGGTAACATCACTGCATTAGGAAGGTAATGAAAATGAAATATTTATAGTAAAACTGATTAAAGTGTTTTTAAGTAAACTGTATTACAAAATTAATATTGAGACCAACTTTAAGTCACACTTGTGAAATTTCATCAGATTAATCTGCAGTCAGAAGGGAAATAAACATGAATTTTAAGAGTGTCTCAGATTCATTTATAACTCATGTGGGAAAGAGATGTTGGTTTGGAAATCATAGTTCAAATCTTACCTAAATGAGCTAAAATTTTGACAACCTTAAACCTGACTTGTTAGATCAATAATAATTTGTTTAACCCCTAACCCTTAACTTAAACAAGCCCAAGGGCTTGTTCTTGTGACAAGTAAAATTGTCTGCCATTAGTCATATTAAAATACCATTGCACTCTCTTGCCCCTTAATGGGTTAAGAAACCACACCACATAGTTGAAAGGAGTGAAAAACCTTAAAGTTGTAAAAAAAACTTGGCTATGGCTTCATTTTTCAACAAACTTCTTGGTGTATTGATGTCAAACGAAACACGCTTTATCATGTATAACACAAGGTATCATCAAAGTCATTACCCATCTAATGGGAATATTCAGTTAAGTTTGAAAAATATCTTAGTTAAACTTCACAAATAAATTTGTCAGTTTATATATACTGTTAGGAAAGGGTAAATTTACAAATAGAAGGGAATCATGATGTTTGGTAACAGTTTCCAGCTCAATTTGAAGGGGTTCATACTGACAGTGATTAGGTAATACCGTACAGATATTTTCCCACAGTACTTCTTATATACTCTAACTCAACAGATTTTAATCCCAAATTTTAGTATAAATATATTGACCTGATTGATCAATACTAACTAAAGCTGAAAGTTCTGGGGTTTTTTTATATTTCTAGTTCATTTTTCTTAACCGGACCCTTCAAACAACTGAAAAATATGTTCAAAGAAAAAAGACTGATAGCAACAATAGTGATGTTGGTAGGTGCTCTTTCATGGTGCAAGACCTTTTGTTTTTCAGTTATAACCAAGGGACTCTAGGTTATCAATTATTTTAAGGTGCTACTTCTTTGAAATTATAATTTTTTTATATATTATATTAAGCCAAGTGCTGACTATTAAATGTCATTGTCCAGTCATCAGCTTACAGCCATCTTCAGGTATTAAAAGCTTTTGTGTTTAACTCTTTCTCAGTGGTGCCTCTCCCTTTGATGAGTAAACTTGTCTGGCATTAGCCAGAGTAAAATAATAAAAGTCTTATACCAATAGGAAAGAGTTAATACCTAAAGATGATGCTTATGTTTTGAACTTTTTCTTTTAATACCTGAAGAGATAGTTGTGTACATGCAGGTGAAAACATTTGAGTTTGTAAATTTACAGGTACAGTAATTTAACATTTTGGTCAACATTGTGTCGAAAAAATTAAAAAAAAAATCAGTGAATACAGTGTTATGTAGCTAAGCTTGCAATAACCTACAACGAAATATACCAAATTCAAATAAATAATCATTTATACCCTCCAAATGCTCATTTTAATGTTTGGTGCTTCTAGTAAAGCTATGTGCATAATACTGACCTTTGTAAAACCTTGTTCAAAGCAGGATTTTGAAATGCAATGATTTCTTTATATGAGAGCTGTGAAACCGACAGCCTGCAGAAGTTGTTTGTTTACCCCATGGAGACCTGGACTTTGAAAAAAATTTGATTTCTGTATTAAGATTTATTCCATCAGTAATAAAAGACACAATAGCAATTTTATATTTGATAATTTGAACAACTTTATTGACATTATTTGGACGTAAACTCATAAATAGGTTTAAAAATCACATTTGGACAATTGATCTTACTGAGAGAGATGCAAGGCTAAGGAGAGAACTTGTGGTACACCAGCTGTTTTTTATCCCAGAAATGTGACATTAGTCTGTTACACTTCCAAGTAACAAAATTAAAATTGCCAATTTATTTATATTTAGGTATGTCTTGTGTTAACCTTGTGTGCAGCTCTGTGGGTAAGTGGTATTTGGTTCATATCCACTCCTTTACTCAGTAGATACTGTCATTATAGGAGTGGGACTTACCATACTTTGATTAAATTCCAGATGATTTTGATCTACTGTACATGTATTATCAACTTTGCAAGTTACTATAAATTGGCTGAACGTGCATCACATGCTTGTCAAATTTGTTTGTCTGATGAGTGTACCTATGGTTGAAAACTTTCTTCCAGTTTTCTCCCAGTTTATTCATGGTTATGGTATCTCACAAATTTCTTTGTTGGACTCCATACAGCAGCTATAACAGTGCGAGAGAAAGTGCTGGTTCCTTGCTACAACTTATATCCATTCATTATAAATCAGTTTATTTCTTAAGTATTTATTAAAACAACAATCAGCATGGTCTTTAACCCTCTTTTAAGCTAAATAAAATTGCCCAGCAATGGTTAGAATAAAAGTGTGAAAAGTGGCCATAGGTGCTAAATTTTTTTTATTGCAGATTAAATACACAATTCCAGCATTAACTCAATGTAATCACCTTTTGGTATTTCATTGTCTTTGTAGTGGAAGAGTAAAGGACTGGCTTTAATTTTTGCCATCTTGCAGTATCTGGCTATGACCTGGTATGTTGAAAGAAATACCACATTCTTCTTGTAAAATTTTCAATGTATTATTAAGTTATTCCATTTCTGTTTCAATTAACAGGTACTGTTTGTCATATATTCCCTTTGCAAGGTTGGTAAGATATTTGATGCATATGTTGGTTTGTTTGCTTTGAATATAGTGGCTATGAATTAGAACACAGAATTTTGGTAGCCATAGTCATGGTGAATAAAGAGTTGTAGTTACTGTTCTCGTGGTAGTCCTTGCAACATGACAAAAGTTACAAGTTAAAATTTGTTTAATGATAAAGTCACATTTAACCTGATGTGAATTTAAATGGATGTGAATTTATTGTTTCATATTACCCTGAAGATTATTCTGAAATAGAATTAAAATTTGTTTCGCTTTGTTAATTTAATATTTGGTCCTTTCTGTTTTCCAGAAATGCAATAAAAAGTTGCATCAGTGGCTGCTTGGCATAAGAATCTACAAGCTATACCTACTATAATGAGAATTGTAACATGTTTTCACCTGTTCCAGGTGTACAATAAAAAAAGCATTGATGTAGAATGAACGAGCATATGAGATCCAGGCTTCACTACAATGAAGTAAATGTACTGTAATTTCTTTTCATTTGTCGAACGTTGATTGTGGTATTTAATAATTGACAGATACACTTTGTAGAAAATTGTTTAAATAAACATACCTTAATATTTAACTATATAGCATGTGTTGAACTGTAGTGATAAGCTGAGCTTTACAGAGAAAAATAGTGATCTACACAAGAAACTACTTTCTCCTACCACACTCCATGTAACTCAAAGGATAAAAGTATGAGGCAATAAACCTGATCGTCTCATGCATACTTTTTCGTTGATAGCAGCTCTGGTGACTTTTGAAATTGGTTTTAAGATTATGGATGTCCTTAATGTTGAAGTGACTATACTTTCGTCTCCACATGTACTGCAAGTGCCGTAATACTGCCGCAACACCACAAAAAGTTGAGCTTGGCAACTTCTTCCGGTCGCATTTACAAGTGCGCCAAAGTTGAACAAAGGTCAAGTTTTTGTGGTATTGCGGTAGCATGTCGGTAATCGTTACAGCACTTGCGGTGCATATGGTAACTAGGCTTCATCAAACGAAAAAAAAAACTTTATCTGCACGTTCCACGCGTACAATGTCTTGCCTCTTGGACAAAGAATAGGGAACTTCTTTGGTTTTGGAACATATTTTAATCTTGAGTATTCCTTAAATCGGTAACTGCGACATGAAACAGGTTACCTGCCGGGATAAACTGCTCTCAACAACTGTAGCATGATAACGGAATGTCTGGATACCCCTAAAAAATTATCGATTACACGACGAAAAGTTTAGGTCAGGTGCTTGATATTTAGACATTCCGTACCATTTTCCTTTGTTTTATATTTCTTTAAGTTGTCGGCCGTCTTCCGATTTAGGGTAGTAATCCTGAGCTAACTTGGAAATGTTTCTGGTGTTTGCTCTTTGCAATTTAATTAATTGATTATGAATTTTAGCCCTACCAGCGAGTTAACGAAAGCACGACGCCAACGCTGAGGACGACGCGATCTTACAGTAAAATTTCTTTTTCAAAACAAAGGCAAATGAATAATTTCTTGACCCTAGAGTATTCTTCACGCCGTCCTGGCTCCACGCAAGATTTGAGGATGATTATATCTACGTTTCAACGGCGACGCCGGCTCTTCAAATACGAAAAATTTTGGGCTGTACATAACGAACATTACTGGACTAACCAGAACTGCTTGTAAGGATTTTGCCAGAAAGAAAAAGAAAATCCTAAGTTAAGTATGTATGATTTGTTTCACGGCTCTTCGTTTACTGGCGTCGGCGTTGCAGCTTTCGTAAACTCTCCATTGCGTCGACTCCAGGCACAGTTCCTGGTCTTTGCTATACTGACGAGAAGCATATAATGAATGATGCTCATGCACATTACTTACCAAATTTATTAAATAAAAGATTCCGAGTATTCTAGGTTTTAATTTCTTTTCAGTCCTTGTTTCGTGCATAAAAATAGTATTCATATATTTAAATTAACTAATACAATAAATATACCAATTTAAAAAAATGTATGAATGTGCTAAAATTCAGTTATATCATTAGGGCTTCCTGCATTACAATATTTCATTGTTGAATTTAGCGTTTTAAAATCATAAAATTGTACGATAAGTGACGATTACGTAAAGTACATCGTCTGACCGTGTCTGTCCTCAACTTTAATGTCCTCGTTGACGATTCGCAGGATTTCTTCCTGGGACTTGCACTCCCTTCCTCTTTTAAATTTCCTAAAACAAGTTATATGAATAAATAAAAAATTCAAACCGACACTTTAGTTCGTCCACCCCGGGGGTCATTCTATAAATAAACAGAAAACGGAAAAATAAAATCTATTTGTTAAATTTAGTTGGTTAATCTTGAAATTTTATCCTCAAGTTACCCTGGGAATGATTGTCAAATAAAAGCGAAATACTGCACATCCACACTTACTGCAATTCTTTCCAAACCACCTTGAGCGAGTGGACTCAAGTCCAAGTCCGCTGATGTGAATGGACTTTAAAATAAAAATCAAACTTACTCGGTGTGCATGTGGTATCTTGCTCTGAAAGCCACGAGATGGGCATAGTAAGCAGGTGAAGGAATGGATACCGATCTCGTACATCTCGCAAATGTGTAACACAATTCGTTGGTAACTTGCTGAAGGTGATTGGCCGTGAATTGATTGTCATCGTGAAGAACGTGGTAATGTGTCGGACGGGTGGTGCCCTGAAAGGGAAAAAATATCGAAGTTTATGGTGGCTCCATAGATCACACCCACCATCTCCCATAATTCAGTTCACTTTGGGGAGTTCTTCTCATATAAACAAAGGATTTCCAGTCCATTGGACTGCTTGCTATACTCCGATTTCTTTTATGCAAGGAACCCTTCAAACAAACTTTATTAACGTATTAATGTATGACACTTTAAAACCGATCACTGCTCCACATTATTCGATTTCAAAAAAAGTATGGTGAGCCCCACTTTTTGCTTGAAATATTCTTTACAATTGGGTAATCACCAAACTAATTTTCAAAAAATTCTTGGACGCCAATTTTGCAACAGTGAAAAACAAAATGTTCTTGTAATTCGTACAAAGAGGTCGTCGTGACGGCCTCAACGGCGGTAATCCTCCCAGTCACGTGACACTTGTCTATCCCAAGGTACAACAGTCTTTCTCAAGGATTCAGACTTTAGTGATAAGATTAAGCACGGAGGTGGCTCAACCGTCGTTAAAATTTAACAGCTTTTTGGTTGCACCCGATATCACAAGGTGAAAGAAAAAAGATCAGGTGCAGGACTTTTTCCACCAAGTGGAAAAATTCGACTTTATAAGTTGTTAAATACAATAATCCAAGGATTATCGTGGCTGCCTGTAACCTTCCCTTTCTCATCCCTAATCTTCCCATACTTCAATCATTAATCCGTATTTCCAAGACAACGCCAACCAAGACAATTAGGTTAAACATACTCGCATACTAGAGTACTTTACCTGTATTCCAAAGTGACTACACAAGTAAAAATCAAATTCATAAGGATGAACAATTCCCCGGTCAACAGTTGTTCCTGGTGGTACGTTTCCCGCTCTCCCTGCTTGATCTTTGCGATCGGCACAAAACAGCCGGGCATGGTGACGTTTCTGCACTATAACTAGAGTGATACCTGGCCGATAGTTCCCAGGAAGGCTCATGCAAGCTTTCTGAATAGCTCGAAGTTCGTACAAGTACACCTGCTCAAACTGTCCTTCGCTGACGCCATCGCGGTAAAACAAAATCTTGTTAGGTTTACACTTTGTGTGTTTGTAATAGCGAATAAGAAGTTCTTTAACGATTTCGTCCAATTTTTCAATTATCTCCGCAGTTTCGCTTTTTTTCGACGGTTTGTTTTTCTTGCTAGCTTGCGCCCGTACTATTGCCGTGTACGAGCTTGCTTGTAGGTCCACGCTGGCTACAACGGCAGCGATTGACGGCGAAACATAATCACCTGCCACAGGATGCGTGACATCAGCTCCAAAAACTATGACAGGCTCCTTAAAAACAGGAGCTTGGATATCTTCGTGGATCACGTGATTGATTCCACCCAGTTTGGCGTTAACTTTCATGGCTATGTTGGAACAAACCTGTGGTTTGGTCTGTAGCACCAGTTTCACTTGAACACACTGCGTCACCACTCCAATCACGTTATCACCCACTCGTTTGATCTCCCCATAAAGAGCTTTTTTTGTGTCAGGCAAAATGCAAAACACGAACTGCATCTTGGGGTGTTGACTTTTCAGCGCGCACAGCACCTGCTCCACCTGCAAATACACACCCGAAAAAAACAACAAAAGACAAACATTAAAAGAGGTATTGAGTGACCCGCGGTCATCTAACGTTCAGTTACCAGTGATTCAGGCTCAGAGATGAATGACTCATGTAACCAGCAACGTTAGAGTTTAGATTATGTTAAAGGTAGATTAAGGATTAGGGTTCGGACTGACGTTAGAATAAGTGTTAGCATAAGAGTTAGGACTAGGGTTAGGATTTAGGTTAAGATTAGTGCCAAGATTAGGTAGAGAGTAAATTTCAGTCTCTGATAGGGGTTATTTAACCAAGGGAGGTCATTCATCAACTAAAATTCTGATAATGATGCGGGTTTCCATGTGAATCTGCCTTCAGAATGTAATTCGCAGATTCGTGTAGTTGCGGGTTCGATTCCCAGCCAATGGCCCTCCATTAGCATTTTCGCAACTTGTCTCAGTCGGGTCTTCAAGTTTATCATTCTGGTACTCGAAAATTTCCTTCACCTAATATGTAAAAAAACAAACCTGATCCTACTCCAACTATTCCGGGAGGAGGAGTTTCCACTACGGGTAAAATTGTCTGGCATTAGCCTGGGTAAAAAGAAAAAAATAGGAAAAGAAACTGCCAGAACTTAGATCTAGAAAAACTGAGGTCAGTTTTTTCTTCACCTTGGTTCCAGCAGTTTCCCAACCTTTTTGGTTTTCTACAAGTCGTTCAAAATTCCCTTGGGAGCACTCAATTTTTTTACAATATGAAACAAGACTAATCCTGTTGATACATCCCATCGTCAGAGATGCTCTTTCGCATTCAGATTTATCCTACTGAATTTATAAACTTACTCGACCAGGTCGTTCATACTTCACGGCAACTGGGTCTGACGTAACCTTCATGCCTTCTTTACAAGAAATGTCCCTAAATGTTTCGGAAAATTTCCTAACAGCCTCAGCTCTGCAGCGCTGCTCTGGTAAAAACAAAACGATGGCCCAGTTTTCGATGCACACACCGTCGAAAAATTGTTTGCCACGCATGTCCCAGCAGCCGTCCTTTGGGGTAAGTTGTTTATCCCGGCCTCCGAGACCGAGTACTGGTGTGGGCAGAACTCTGCCTTCAACATCTACCATACGACTATACATTTCCATTCCAAACTCTTTCTTGAGGTAATCTCGATTGATTTGTTGGAGCTGTTGAGCCTGTAAGAAGCACAGCAAGATATTTTAAAATATTTTCAGCATTAAAAAAAAAGAGAAGGACACTTTCATGAAGAATTTTTATCACGTTCTTAAAACAGTTCATCAAAGAAAACGAGAGGAAAGACGTACTTCAAGCCATACTTACCCATTGAGTAATGTCTCTTTCACGTTCATGAGCAGGACGAGCTGTGTGACGGATCAGTTTGGCAGTCTGATCGTCCGTCATCTTTTTCTTCACGCACGGCACGACATCCAAAACTTCAAGTGGATACATCGCACTTCCTCCCTGCTTTATGATACACGGCAAATTGGGATACCTGCAAGATGAGGTTTGTTTACATGAACCAGAATAGCCTGGTAAGTGGGGTTTATTGATTAATGAAAATCTTACCATGGCTGCTAACTAAAACGGAAGACCGAAACAGAATTCATACAACGAAACGTCACAATGAAACTTTACCATGTCATTAGTATTTACTCCGTATTTCTGTTGGACTTCAATACTTCGTACAAGGCTGCGCTTCCTGCATGGTCGATCACTGGCTGATGTGATATTTCACAAATAGTTTACATGCATCATTTTTCATAATGTAAAGCATCAGGGATTTAATAATTGGTTTAGTTTGGCCTTAGGAACACATCGAAGTTAATTCAAATTATGTTTTACGGCTGAGGGAAGATATCACGTGACGAGTCAGTTTATCAACTAATTACACTAACTAATTACACTAACTAATTAGACAAACTAATTACACTAATTACACAAACTAATTAGACAAACTAATTACACTAAGTACACTAACTAATTACACTAACTAGTTACACTAATTACACAAACTAATTAGACAAACTAATTACACTAATAACACTAACTAATTACACTAATTACACAAACTAATTATACTAATTACACAAACTAATTAGACATACTAATTACACTAACTAATTACACTAATTACTCTAGCTTCCGCTCCGGTCAACATTTACCCACAAAATTAGACATATGGAACTACCTGGTTAACCCATTAGAGGTAAGGGTGCACTTTAGTATTTTATTTTGGCTAACGCCAAACGATTTTACTTGTCCAAAAGATCAGCCCTGGTCGTCAAAAGGTTAAATACTATTCGGAGTTTGTTCCATTCTTTATTTAACACATCTCCAGTGACTTACCTTAAATTGATATTATATTTGTCCTTCATGTACTGATGAACAGTAATTTGTCTTCCGTCACATTCAAAAGTTGCTCGGTTGGCTGGCTGACCAGTGGTTTTAACAACAAATGTCCTCTTAACGTTTATCAGATGATTTGTTTCCACCCTTAGACCTACGGTAAAAACGTTTATTTGGGATTATATGACATTAGCATCATTCAGATAAAAATTTTCTCTCCAATTCATCAATAATTCATGAGAAAAACACAAAGGAAATCACTAGCGGGAAGCGGTTGGGATATCTGAGAAAGAATTTACATAAATTAAACCAACTTTTACCGCGACTTTCTCTTCAAAGAATGATTCTTTTGAGATGTAATATCGCACACTCGAAAGCCGTGTTTCATACCATACCACACCATACCACACCGCTCAACACCACACAACCACACCATACCGTAGTATGCTCTATTTTGTCTTCCTGGGTGGTTCTGTCACTCCGAGGGGAAGCCAATCGTCAAAGACATATCCACATGTTTTAGGTTCTGCAATTGCTCGGAACATAAAAACGTAAGTTAGAAATCAAAATTATTACCAGAAATTGCATCTTTAAGCTGCTGCTGTTTTCTTCTATCAGATAAGAGGTCTGTGTCACCTAAATCTTGCTGTCCAATATTTAGAACTTCACAGATAAAATTTGTGAGAGGTTGATGCTTGTAGAATGCTTTAGCAGAAACTAAAAGCACAAATGATTAATTGTTGAGGAATATAAAATGTTACAA
This sequence comes from Nanipora kamurai, assembly GCA_036872915.1. Classification (NCBI taxonomy): domain Eukaryota; kingdom Metazoa; phylum Cnidaria; class Anthozoa; order Scleralcyonacea; family Helioporidae; genus Nanipora; species Nanipora kamurai. The sequence continues at coordinate 1,088,093 of JBAHVQ010000380.1, read as the reverse complement.
ATGAAATATATTGAAATATACTGCAGTTGCAGTTTTTATAGTTAAGATTACTGTAATGAACTTGTCACAATGAAGAATAATACAGATAAAGAAAATGTTTTGAACCTGGGAAAATCGTTAGATGTTTGTAGAAGTTGATCATCCAGGTTAGTGTAGTCTTGAGAAAGACTGTTGGTTGAACTCACTACTTCTAGTTGTACATGAACTATTTCTCAATGCAAGTTCTAGTCAATGTAACTTACTTCTAGGAGTGTAGTCTTGAGAAAGACTGTTGGTGGAACTTGCTACTTCTAGTTGTACGTGAACAATTTCTCAACGGTAGTTCTAGTTGTAACTGACTTCTAGTTGTAGTGTAGTCTTGAGAAAGATTGTTAGTAGGACTTACTACTCCTGTTGTTGTGGACTTACTACTTCTGGTCACTTCAACCAACAGTCTTTCTCAAGACCAGACAAACCTGGAAAATCAACTTCCCATAAACATCTAATAATACAGGTAAAGTAAATAAACATATGAAAGGAAAACAAACAGAGCTTACATCCTGATAGTACCTTAACCTTTAAAGTATATGTAGTTCAAAGTGTATTCTTTCAAACTTTGTACAATAGCATTTAGTGTAATGTTTATTAAACTATGAAATTGTAAGATTTTTTATGGAAAAATATAACAAAAAATTATTAGGAAACATATGATCACTATATGTGTATCTTTTATCTTGTTGGTTATTTTGAGACCATGTGGTACTGACACTCCTTTCTGTTAGCCCAGCTACAGCATGTAATGATTTCTGCTGCAACAAGTGTATGTATTTGTTTTGGTAGCATACCTTTTGTAGTTACATGGTCACTGATCGAGAAAAAGATCTATCCATTTCCAGTTACTTCACCATACCTAGTTTTTTGGCATCTGACCCTGAAGTCTTTCAAGAAACCATATACCTAAGTAGTTTTGTTAGTTGGAGCCTTCGAAGCAGATGTAATAGGGTACATAATTTATTTTATGACTTGCAAAGAGCTAGAACCTCATATAGCATCTTTTGGTCAAGAAATAAAAAAAAATTAAAAAAAAAATTAATTTTAATTAATTTTAATTGGGTTTTCTAACCTTAAAATAATATAAGAATAAATCTTGGACAATATGGTGAATGTTTGTCAAGCTCACTTCCCCAGAAGAACACATTTAGAGCCCCATACTGGGATCACACATGATGGTTTGCACAAGTTTTATGGTTAGAGGGTCTCACTGGTCATTAGAATGGTGGGGGATTCAATTTCCAGCTGGGGCCTGGAAACTAGAATACATTTTTTAGTGTAAATGAGCTTGACCAAGGTTTACAAATCATCTGCAATAACAACATCCTCTCACGTGCACATAGGGTATAAAATTCATTTCAACAGTAAATCTTACCTCTTTGGACCTATCATACACAATTCAATAAACATTATAAGTTTGACACAAAGCCAGCTCACCATCAACATTCACTAGTACGGTCTTCCACTCTGAATGACGAACACTTTGGTAGAAACCAAAACGTAATTCTACTCCATCACCAAGATGGAGTCCTTCTGTATTCTGTGGGAAAAATGCACCCTTTCCAATGGACTCAAATTGAAATGATGGCACATGACGTAACATTATGTCTAGTGTCATTAATGAGTCTTGAGGACGACTTCCAGCACCTTTCCCAAAAAGAAAATCTGAATAGAAAATACAAAATACTGGTATAAACAATCTAATATGGCAACATTGAACTCAATGGTTAAATCATCTCAAAATTTATGAACATTTGTTATTACTTTTATCCTAAAATGTTTATTGTGTTATTGTAGGAAATACATGATATTAAAAGCCTGTGGCCTACCTTTTAATTCCTTCAAAAACACTTTTGCTGCAAACTTAATTGTAACCTGTAAAATTGGGGAATTTTAAGGCAGTGTCAAAACATATGTCCAGTTCTCTTAAGGTGGTATTCCACAACTTTTTAAGGTTTTTAAAATAATGGTCAGACCCTTGTTATTTTGTTATCGTATCAAAAGTATATTCTTACTGATTACCAAAATGTAGTTTTTACAGTTATGGTTACCATGGTGACCAACTAATTGGCCCCCAGCTGTAATTTTAATGGCTTCCTTGTAAAAATGATTGCAAGGAGGGCAATGCCTGAAAGTAAAAAAATATTGCAGATATCTACTGTGTCATGAACCTAAAAAAATAACATACTTTCTATTAAGACAGTGTTTTTTTTCAAAGCTTTTGAAATTGTTCGTAATCATAATGTTCAATAGTTAATCTTTTATTACATTGTCAGCAAAATATTTATTTTTTTAGGTTTAAAACATAGAATGTTACAATGTTATTGCACCCTGAAAATTTCAGAACTTTTGCTTCAATACTTTTTGAGATATCCTTTTTGGTGTAATGGTAAATTCTCAAAATCAAAATATCTTGTGGAATACCACCTTGATTATTCAACAGTTAGCAGCTAAATATACTCACATCAAAACTTCTAGCTGGTTTTCCATCCTTTCTTGGCAAAGCAACTTTCAGTTTGACCTGTAAGAAAACCAAGAAATATTAAATCATAAGAATTTTTTTATACAATTTTATCAATATGTATAGACCTCTTGCACTCATACATGTATGCCAAACAATCCATCTGGAAGACAGCTTCAAAGTTCTAACATTGAACAGATCCACTAACATATTAGAAACTCTTACATTTATGAATATTTTTCCTCCAACAGGGGAATCAGTGCAAGTAGTCTATCCACAATATGTGGCAAATTTAATGCTAATATACATTTGAGTAAAATCTAGTTTACACAGTTAAAACAAACATACACCATTCTTGCCCACTGGTAAATCTTTCATAGTAAATAGATTCTTTGAGCCATCATATGCAGGTTCTGCTTTTCCAAATGCTTCCCCGCCATACTTCTCATAAAGAGTTGTCATTATTTCACGATGCACAGACTTCACTGCTTCTGGTTGAATGGTAACATCATAATGGTAGATAATTTCATTGGATGGCAGTGTGAGGCGGAAAAAGTTTGAACGAAGTTTTATTGTACGGCCAACTGTGCCATAGTCAGGCCTTTTTGGATAGTGAAGTTCTTCCTCTCTTTTGGTGAAACCTAAAATTCAATTCTAAAAATAGTTATTTGTAGTAACAGTTTTTCAGCTTTTTACATAACCCTTCTCACTCAATTTTCTGTTGATGATGCTGAATAAGAGTATTTATTATATATACATTTATATTTTTAATTTTATGTGAACAAAACTGGCCTGACATGGTCAAAAGATATGGGTTTACTCATAAATGTGGTGGTTCTTAAGATTTGGTTCTATTTGTCTATACTTCAATATGCTATGCTGTAAGATTCCACTTTATAAGCTCTGGGCTTATATGATATTGTAGGATATGAGTGGGCTTCTTAACTGCAAGGGCTTATAACCCGGATAGAAAAAATGTTTTGAAATGCACAGCAGATAAGCTTTGTTAAGAAAAGTACAAGAACAGAAATAACAACTATGAATTACAATCTGAATTGTCTTGTAATTGTCTTGCATGTCTCCAGCAAAACTTTTTGCTTAATTTATATGGCTTCTTTTACGTACCCAGGGTGGGGCTTATAAACAGAATGAAGTTTGCGTTAGCAATCTACTGGGCTTTTGTAAGTGGGATTTTATGGTATTTGGCTGTTAGTTCTTACCAATAGATGATGACATGGTGAATTGGGACAACTTTTTGGTGGTTTCTTCAAGAGCTGTAGCTCCTATACAAAACAAAATCCCAGTTATATTGATGGCAGTTGAGATAATGAACCAGCAGATACAGGTACACCTGCTGACATAGTGTAATCTATGCTAGAGATGCCATACATGTTAAAAACCCAGTTAGTCAAAACTAAGTTGTTCTTTGGTGAGGTCAGTTAAGGGCCATACAGTATACATTGTACCATGGTCCCAGTGTCATACAGGAGGAAAGCCAATTACCCAGAGAAAACCAGCCTGAGTGCTTGATAAAGTCCAGCTGTATAACACTCATCTGATAGTTACGTTCAAGATAATTTTGAATGAACAATATGGTACAGCATCAAAATTGAACCCTTGTCTGAAGTAAAAACATGTGTGCAACCAAGTCTGTCATCAATAGTCTACCATAACAGTGACAAGCCTTTTCATTTCAAAAAAACTGTCATGATCTCCCTTTGTGAGCTTAGCTCTGGGAAAAAATGACAAGATCAAAATATATTTAAATAAAAAAAGAAAAGCTAGTAATAATTCCATGTAAAGTACAGAGGTAAAAATCCTTTAGTCCAAGTACTGTATAGTATAAAACATAATCCAAAAATTAACATCTTGAAACTTGAGATACAAGTTAAAACAAGACGAAGACAGGTGTGGTAATATTTCAATTTTATTACAAAGCCATTAACAAACCAATCTTAGTTAGTTTGATAAGAGCTTTGTAAAAAAGTCGAAATATTACCGCACGTGTCTTCATCTTGTTTTAACTTGTATCTCAAGTTTCAAGATGTTAGTTTTCAGGTTATGTTTTATACTTTACTTTTTAAAATTGTCGGCTGGTTATGATTTCAAGTACTGTATTTTGACGGGATTATGACACAGTTGCAAATCAAAGGGCTTAACCAGTTCACTTGGTTACAGGTAATTTTTACATCTAATTGTGAATATTCCAAGTTACTATAGTGGTAGCTAGCTATTTTTTTCAGAAGGTAACTGTAACTAGTCAAGAGATTTTCTATAGAAATAGTAACCTTAACTAGTTATACCCACACCTTAATTTTTCTGTAGGTCCGAGTTCTTCCAAACAAGCCAAAGGATAGCTGAGATAAGCATTTAGTGTTTTACAGTAAGTGAGCCGACATAAACTTTTATAAGTGGACTGGGCACGGACATTATCACTCCATGCTCTAACACACATTTTTTAAGATAAATTATTATTCTTTTTAAGGGTTAAATATCAAGAAAAGTATACAAGTTTATAAGACCTTGAACGGCAGGTGGTTGTTGATGTCTTCCACTTTCGCTTTGCAGTAGTTGTGGTTGAGATTTTCCTGTCTTAGGCAACCTTCCACTGGCAAACGGATCATGCTGTGGTTTTTTTTCTTCCAAAGCTTCTTGGCGTTGTTGTTGCTGTCTTTCAGGTGCCTGACTTTCTGGTTGTAAATCTGGTCTTTGACCAGGCCTGTCATTTTCATGGCTGGTGTCTCCACGTCCTCTTCCTCTTCCTCGTCCTTTTCCTCGACCTTTGCCGCCTTTTGGCATTTGTTAAAAACAGAACTAGCATAAGGATTGCAAAAACATTAGTTTTCCCCTTGTAATTTGAATCTAATCATCGAAGAACACGAGTCTGTCATGGGTTGTGAAACTTTTGAGCAGTAGGATGGCGTCATTACAGGAGGACGGTTTGTTCTGCGGAATGCCGGAAGGGGGGACAGGACATATTTAGAACATACTATTGTTGTATTTAAGTTTTTTCCCAGCACGGAGTTAGCTGGCGTGAGCCTCATTCGTGACAAAAAATTCTGGTTGGAAAACTTCCATGAGTTGTAAACTACAAGTGTTTACTCATGAACTCATAAACTACAAATGTTCACTCTTAGTGTTTACTTATGCACTAATACGCATTACACATTAATAAACTGTTTACAGTTTCTCAGTATTTATGGTAATAGTTTTTTGACAGTTAATGCGTCTTATAAAATGGTTTTCGAGTTGGTGGGGGATTTGACTCAAAAGTCGTCCCCAGGAGCTGGGGATTTTGACATAATTTGGTTGGGGTCTAGATCAAATTCCCCCACTATGCCCCGGCACCGGTGGGTGGGGGTTTCAATTGGCTAGTGCATTAGCTGTAACTTTTGTTTTTAGTAACTTCCTCTGACTGGTTAATGTACGAATATTATTACAACTCTGTAACTATATTCTTAGGCTTTAGGCAGTTATGTAATTACTCTCTGAAGATGTGATGATAACGAAACGTTAGAACTTTATTAAATATTATGATTTTACTGCTGTATCCGACTACGATGGCTTTCGTAAAGATATTATACTGCGCTTTGATATTCCTCTTGAGATAAAGTTTTCCGCTTGGTCAATCAATAGCTGATGTTTTGAACTACAACTGGTTAAAACTGGTTAAAAGTCAACATTAAAAGATTTAAAATTAAGCAGAGGTTCCGATAACAATACAAAATGCACCATTATCTGGTTGTTTGTACTTCGAAGGGAAGTACACAGCCGCTGGAATATGACGCCGAATCAACAATACATGATCAAAGAATTGCCAGTTTATTCAGCTCTGTAATGTTTAGATGTGACTGAAATGTAGTGAAATTTTCCTTTCAGTCAAAACTTTCAAGGTACGAAAGGTAAGTCTCTAGTAAAAATCTGAGAATCTGCTCCTCAGCATTGGAATTTTAGTCCAATGAGTTTGAAGTTAATTTCGCAAAGGTGCAGAATCCTCTATTCATACCCCATTCCGCCGTTCCGCCATTCCGGAAACAAACCCGCCGTCAATATTTAACATTTTTCAAAATTAACTGGCGATTTCTTTATATTTGGAATTAATTCAGACGCCAAAACGTTTCTTCACGGCTTAGTGAGATAAAGAAAAAAGTATTTAATCACGTAATAGAAAAAGTAGCCATTTGCCGACTCCCGGGACTGTTCAGAACTCAATGCGAGTTCTCCGGATTTGAACCAGGGACCTTTAGATCTTCAGTCTAACGCTCTCCCAACTGAGCTAAGTCGGCTTGGCTCGAATACGATGAGATAATAATACTATATAATGTTTGTTAATGACAGGTTAAGAGAGTACAGAAGTCACAAAATTCACATGATGACATTTGTACGTGAGAAATATCATAAGGAATGTTTCTGGTGGCAGTGAACTGACTTCCAAATCAAAACTCATGTATTTGTAAAAATCTGTATAACTCCCGGCATTTGGTTCCTACTTTTCTACTACTTTGATGGAAGTGCCATACCTTTGATTTACAAAATTCATTGTGATCAATTTAAGTAAAATATTGATAATTACAATAACAGATTAAAACTGAGAATACTATCATTGATTAATAAATACTTATAAACAATAAGTTACTTACATCCGGCAAGGGATATGCGCACTATGTACGACTAAAGTTCACCGCGCGAATTTTCACCGAACAGATTACCTACCCGAAACAGATTCAGATGGCTGCATTTTGTCTATAAATTCAAGAAACGTATTTACGATATTTCTGAAAAAATAACTGATATATCGTTTCTCTAGTTATGACAACCTTCTCCAAATTTGGCGGTAAATGTGAGGATGCCCTTCACCCGTGGACGACATCGTGTTCATGTGCTGCCTTAGAATTGTTTTATAACATATTCAGATCTTCTTTCAAAATATATGGTTCGGTCTATCTGGTGAGATTTTGAGCTATTTTCTCAGCTGTGCTTTTGAATGTTTGTAAAAATGTCTCGAAAGTATTGAGGAATGTTTAAAAATGTAAGATTTTATCAAATTTGTGTTTTGTAGATAGCCGCAATAGCACGAAGGAAGGATCTGGGATACTTGAGGAAAAAGCTCATTTGTGAAGTTCTTCAATCAACTTTGTTTCTATCCCTCAATGGAAGTTTATTTGCTGTCAGCTTATGTACACTCAGGTAGAGCAAGTCAGGTGGTGATCATAAGACAAAATACTTGTAATTATTAGCACCATTGCTACAAGAATCAGTTAATACATCACTCATAAATTTATTGATTTCATCGATTACATTAAAATTTCACAATCATTCAATAAAATCACTAAAGACAGCATAACCAGGGAGCTAGAGAATTTAACAAAATTGAGATGGGGAAGGCCAAAAGGGGTTTTCTGGGGATACGAAGTTCAAGCAATCCCTGTGTAGAAGATACAACACTCCAAGAAACTTTACTTTAAGCACTGTCACCCAACTTCTTCCAGCCCCCCTCATCCAAAAATATGATTAGCCACCTGTTTGCTACGGTTGTTAGCACAATTAAAGTTACTTTTTGATTGTGATTAGAATTATCAATTTCACCATTACCCAACCCAATTGTCATTTGAGCTACTCTTACCTTACCTCCACTTGTGGAAATAAAAAAGGTCATGACTTGTGCAATATTAACCCTTTACCAGGCAGTGTTGCCAAATGGCAACATATTAATTTTACTCTGGCTAACGCCAGACAATTTTACTCATCAAGGGGAGAACTCCAGAAAATCTGCCAGATAAAGGGTTAACTATTCCTGTCAAAAGGTCTCATTTAGGCCAGTAAAATGGCCTGGTGTCAGCCACAGTAAAATGATACACATAGGGAGCCAAAAAGGAATTAATTATTAACTCATCAAATTGTAGGAGATTGCTTGGAACTTTTACAGTTTTGACATCTGCGTTTATTCCTGGTGCAATTGCAAGTTATTTAGCCATCATAGTTGAACGGCAACAGCGGAGGGGATTGCTTGCTTTATATATGTTTAATAATGTAAGTTTTTGTTGATGTTGACATTAAATTGTTAGATTTTCCTTAATATCTTAATACAAAATATTGTAATCTTATTTTTCCATTGAATTTTGAAGGCTATTGAAGCTGTTTTCAACATGTTAGTCAGCAGGAATGTGATAACGAGAGTGCCATATGGAGAGGTAAGAATGGATCAACCTTTTCACTTCCACATTGACCTTTTACAGTTTATTCTGCATGGTTGAGAAATTGAACAGGTACAATATAATTGATGCCAAAAAATTCTGTTTTCATTAATCTGTAACTGTTTTACTTTTTAACTGCAGGTTTATATATTCTGCTGTTCCACTGCTGTATTGATGTTCTTGTATAGGTTAGTGCTGACCATTGTTTCATGTATTTCTTTTTAAGACATTAAATCAGCATACCTCTCCATTAAAACCTTTTTTTTCCTTTCAGAGAAAAAAAGTTACATAATGGCTTTCTAGTTAGAGTTCTTCAGTAAGTTGGCTTTTGAAAAATTCCAAAAGTACAAAGAAAGTCTTCAAAGTATCATTACCTCATTGACCAGTTGTGCTTTTCAGGTTCTTTCTTGGTGAGGATGAGACACAAGAAACTAATACTTTGAATCAAACAAGTTTGCAACATGTCTTTAATGATGCTTGCAGTTTTAAAGATTTTTCAAAAAGGTAGGGCAAGAATATGATTTGTTTATCTGAGTTGGTTTGGTAATACTGTGCATTATTCTGAGGCCAAAATTATGTTTAGGTATTCTTTTTCACACATTTTTTTAGGAATAACCGGAAATTATTGCCTGTGGTTATTCAGCAATCGAACCATTTGTCAGAGATGATCTGCAGATGTTTGACTTACCCATTGTTATTGTTAATGAGTTATATAAATTTGAAGTACTCAGACATATATGTAGTAACTGGGAACCCATCCATATAAATGATTTTTAACTGTGTATACAAGCTCTGACACCATACAATAATTGTATTTTTGACATTCAAATACAACAGGGTAATCCCAACTGTTCAAACATTTTTCATTGGTTATCTTGGCCAGGCTGTCCCTGGAGTATTACGTTCTTTGTTCCAGCCAAGTATGTCTATGTAACTTCTTGCTTTGGAATGAATTAAACTAGTTACTGCCCATAAAACATAATATGTAAAACTTTTTAATCCATTTGGTATTTTTTTTTCTTTAAAGACAAAATCCTTAGTACTTTGATCAGCAAAAATAACTTTGAGCTGGGTTTGTTCCTAAGCAGTTTTGTGGCAATATTTCAAGTAAGTGAATCAAATTATCAAGAGCTGAAGGAGACAGCAGATTTTTCTTTTATTTTATTAAGTTGATTTATTTTGTTAATTTATTAATTTATTCATTATCTCATTGGTATTCCTCCATTTACATTTTTTCTTATTGTACATTATTTGAAAGACTTCAAAATATTTAAACTCAGCAAAAACAAAACTTTTATTAATTACCAATTAAAGCAACAGCTGATTACAGTTATGATAAACTATTAAAATAATGAAAATAACCAGCATTGTTAATAAAAAATATTAGTATGATTACTTTGCATAAATTAACATCTAGTCCCACTTTACGGACCAGTGCATTGTCCCATGGTTCATCATTCTTTGAGGGTAGTGAACCAAACCATTGACCTTCATTACTGATAATCTTTTGTGTATGTCTTCAGTTTGTAGAGTTTTTGTTAAAAATAATTAGGAAAAAGGCAGATCCGCTCAACAGTTTAGTAGCAGGTAATGCCCTCTCTGGAAAGTCTGTAAAAAATGTCTTAACTTCATACAGTACCTACAGTGTATTGTAGTGGTGTTTACCGCGCTTGTTTAATTAATATCCAAATACTCAATTTAGGTGGAGCATCAGGGCTTTCCATGTTTTTCTACAGAAGCTCAACAATCAGTTTGTATAGCTTTACTAAAGTAGCCGAGGTATTAATAATTATGAACTAACTTTTCATGAGGACATATTCATTGTGTTTTAGTGTTTTAACAGGGCCTCTGATAATTAATGTTCCAGACAATCCACTAGCACTGAAATGACTGTTTAGCTTTAGATTGTACCCTTAAAATGTTATATCCACAGACGTTATGACGTTTCCATAGTACAATACTATTCAATGTTTCCCAAAGCAATTTCAAATTTTCCTGCTGTGAACCCCCTGCATTTAAAACTGAAACATCTTTAAAAGACCTGACACTGGAGAAGTAAAATATTTAAATATTTTTTAAAATTTCATTTCAGATTTTGTTCAAGAATGCACAGAACCAAGGCTTCTTACCAACCATACCTTATGCTGAAATTATACTTTATGCCATCTCCACAGCTGCTGTTTTTCACACAGTAAATGAGAAATATAAATCTGTTTTTGTAACTCAATTCCTTTTTGATAATTTATTGTTTTAACATGGCAATACTAAGCAGCTGATTTAACCAAGGAGTATGATACAGTCACAGTGAATCCCTTTTGGAATTACTTTAACAGCTGTGAAGGATACTAATTAGACCTATCATAGTAAATGCCTTAGGTAGATTCTGTCTAAAATAATGTGATTTTTTTCATTTCCCCAATTATTTTTTAGTGTGTGTTTGAAAGCCATAATGTTAGACCAAGCTACTGGAAATTCATCAACCATATTACAAATAAACGGTAAAAAAGTATAACTGGTATGAAATTTTATCTTAGTATGACTGCAGTTAGTTGGCATGCTTTTCAAAGACCAAGTTACAGTCAACAAAATGACTGGGAATAGCTTAAAACACAATTTTGCAGTATTTTTAGATGCAATCAATCTAATGCAATATTATACTGTAATTGGAATGAATACAGGTAAGAAAACCTTTACTAAATGTCCTTTCTCTCATTTTTAGAATTCTTCCTGCAAGTAAAACTTTCCCAAACATGTTTTGACCATGAATATGAAACACAAGGTACTTTCGCCATATTATTCTCAGCTGATGTACCATTTTTTGGTATGGCTAGCAGTTTCATACCCCTTTTCCATTCATTTCGTCCATTTCATTCATTACATTGGTATGATAAACCAGTTTTTAATTCCTAGAGATCACAAAATTCTGAAAAATATGTTTCACATTTTAATTATTTCTGTTTTAGCTACACATTTTGTTCATCTCTTATTCCCAAGTTGTCAAAATTTGACTCAGTTCTCTCCTTATCCTCACCACCAACACACTGTTGTTTGGGTTTATGATCTAAACAATTATGGTTATTATAATGATCAAGTTTCCCTTGACTCATTTCTGTTTCCTCTCTTGTTCGTTTCATTGAGTGTACACTGTTTGCCCAATCATTTTTGGTTTGCACAGCATCACTATTTTTCTCATTACCTGATCCCTTACTCCCTTCATATACTTGTTCTATGTGACCAGTCTCCATCTCTTGTTCACCAGTTGTATTGCCTCCATTGTCCAAATTCTGCTTTCCAGTTTTCATATCACCAGTCTCTCTCCACCTGTCACCAGCCTTCTTATCTTTATCTTCTCCATCCTCTTTCTTGACACCCCTCATACTGGTAATATCCAAGGTGTCTCTTATTGTTCCCTGAGAGATACCAGCCTGTCCTTTATGTATTTCTCCACAAGTTTGGTCTGTTGTGGTCTGGCAATTGTCAGAGTGCAAGAGATTACTTGGTTGGGCATCAACACCAGCACCTGTTGATTCACCACCATTTTCCTCTTTCTCTTCAGCTACCATGGTTGGTCTTTTAACATGTTGTTCGTCACTTTCCCAGAAGTCAGGAGAGCCACTTTCTTCTTTCTTTGCCTTTGCTCTTCTGTTTTTAAACCATACAGCAATACTTTCTTGTGTCAACATTCTTTTACATTTGCTGGAACGACCTTTGTTCAGAACCTCAGTGTACTCTTCTATCAATTCTTTACCAGGCCTCTGGTTTTTGTCAAACCAGTTTTCAAGCTTGGAGATTTCCCCTTCTGGATCAAAAGTGACCCTTGACTTGGCAATTTTGAAAGGTGTCATTGGTTGTGAGAGGCTTTTGGTGCTTTTTTCAGGGATAGCCAGCATGTCACGTGTCAAATCTTGACGTCTCAACCAATGAATGAACTGCTCACGTTTATCATAGCTGATTGTACATGTGTATTTGTCTTGGCCAATCAAACTCAACATTCCCTGCAATAGTGAGTCATAGGAGCAAGTAGAGAGTTGAAAAGATTGTTGTAGACAACATGTTCTTGCATACAACTAAGGACAATGTCTTTGGATCTCTGAATACTTATTTTTAAAAATGCTGGAGAATGGTGATTTATGCACAAAGATAAAATATTACATCTTTAAAAAACTAAGAATTAACAATGGTGTACTATGTAATTTATTTATTTTAACCCCATCTTATTCCAGACAAGTTATTTATACTTTGTCTAAAAACCTTGTTCAGTAACAACATTTTCCAGAGTAAGTTGACATGTTTCAGATTACAGAGTTTTCTGTATGCAGAAAAACAGAAGCAAATCTTTATATTTACATAAAATTACATTTTTTCCAGAAATACTGTTACCAAAACAAAGTTTTGATTACTGGTACTCATGGACTGTTCCACATTCTGTATATACTAAATTTTTGGTGGGTTTGTAATTACCAAAAATGACCATGCACTAGTCTATACAGACACAACAAGTGAAAGCATGAAAATAATTCAGGAACATATAGTACCTTGGATAAGGGACAGCCGGCTGCAGATAATGTAGCCAAGGATTTTGTTGTTAGAAGCTCCTGTATAATGGTTTTGACCTCTCGATCATCAGCTTCAGTTCTAAAAGTTGTTTTATGAAAAAAAATCTTTTGACATTCACCAGAAAAAAACTAAAATCTACAAAACTGAACATTTTTTAACATGGTTACCGTAACCTTGTTTGTTAAGGAAAATACCTTTTCGCTGTGGAGGTGATTAACCCATAATATTGTAATGACTGCGTAGATACTCTAAAGTTTAATAGCCATTGTTGGACTACAAAGAATGGCTTGTGAATCACTTTGCATCTAAGGTGGTGTTTACATGGAAGCAAGCCAGCCCAGTTGGTATGGCTAGCCCTCTTAAGTGAGCTGGATTTCATCTGGCTTTTATGGAATTTTCTTTCCCTTAGAGGAGGGCTGGCACCAGAAAGCCTCAAATGCATGTGTGCACATTGATTTTTCCAGCCTTTCAAGGACCGCCAGCCCTCGTACACAAGATTTCTGGTAGTCAACAGTGAAATCTTGCCTAGGAGGGTTGGCCTTCCTCTCATGTAAATGAAAATAATGTAAAATGCCAGTATTTTACACATTCTGTAAACTGTTGGGAAATGTTACTGATTGAACTGAGTTTACTGGCTGTCACTTTAAAAAAACACCTGTTAACACCTCTGGTCAGAAAGTGGAGCAACCAAGGCTCTGCTGGCCTTGAATAATATTGAAGTATTGTTAGTATACTGCTTACTCGCTCTTTGGCACAATTCGAAGGATAGGTTTGTGCATACCATTGCACAAGGTGCCCAATGCATCAATGATGGTGAGGGATTCTTTTCTATTTTCAAAATCTGCAATAAAGTCCTTGAATTCAAGCCATTTCCAATTAGGTAGAATTCGGATGGCAACTGGAAAGAGGATAATTTGACATGTAAGTCTTACCCTACGTAATATTGCTTGAAATTAAGCTATGAAGCAAAGAGATTGGATGATATCTTTCTAAGTTTTTGTTGTAATACAATAACATCCCCCCAAATTTTGTCCAGACCAGGTTCCCTGGCACAGTGCTCTGCTACTAGCCTGAATGCAGTACCCTAAGTGAGCACAATAATATGGTGCCCAAGATCCGGCACTACCTCAGGAGACAGTGCCTGTGGTTGGGTACCGTTCCATTGTGCTCACTTTGGGCACTGCATTCACGCTAGTGCCCATGCCCAAGCACCATGCCCAGGCAAGGGGTTAGTCAAGAGATATACATAAGAGTGCTATGTTTATATATATGGAAAGTTTTGGGTTTTTTTAATTATACGGATTTATTAAATTGAATTTACTGTTTAGAATTTCAGACTTATTTAAAATACTTTAAGCACTGCACACACGACCAAGTTTTCTTCAAAAAAGGAAAAACTTGCTAATTTGTGTTGTACAAACAAGCAAATTAAACTTGTCAAGGAAAACTTGGTCATTTGGCTTTAAAGGTATGTAAATCCTATGAAATGACTGAAGAGAGTCTCTGGGAGACCTTAAAATATTTCAACCATGGAGACATACAGTATTAATTAGGCAGTGACGCTATATTATAAACCTGTCCCCGAATGCTAAACTTGTAAACTGACACTATTTTATCAAAGTAAATATTTTGTTAGAAGACTGGTATGTATGATAAGCCATGCTGTCTGTCTCTTGACCTTTAACCCGAGATAATAAAAGAGTTCTTTATGTATTATCTCAGGAATTATACCTATTTTTAGTTATGCAAATGAACCAAAGAATGACCACTGGAAGACCGCATAACCATCGGGGAGTTTCAAACCTTCTCGAAAAAAAAGATTGACATACGGTTGCCAGCGTTCTTGATTAGTTAATCGGTTGAAAGTTCTCAGTATTGTAAACTTTTAATATTACTCACGGTCTTTCCGAGTGCGGCCTAAAGAGATTTATAGTTATTTAATACTGTACCGTATGCTCGAAGAATACTACGGTCTAAGCTGTGAAAGGACTTCAACGGCCATTCGTTGATTACTGACATTACTTTATCCTCGCCATCCTTCTGCTCTTCTTTAGTCTTCAGATAGCTCAATGCGGCGCTACGAAACTTCTCGTCCTCCCACAAACCTTGAACAAGCTTTCCCAGACTACATGTTTTTGATAAGTTGACGTCTAGAATTAACCGGTCGTTGAAGCGCACATCACAAATCAAGAAGTTCGACTTCTCGTCAGCCATTTTTTGTCGCCAAATAAAACAGTATCGGCCAGACTTCGCTTCAGAAACTTGAAATTGAAAATGATACTGGAGTTACCGACCTCGAAGCCTCAAATCCCATTGTTAAATTTAATCTCCCTTTAACGAATCATACAGTGGACTTATTTGATCGTTGGCATGGCTACCAGATAAATCTTTGCAATCGGATTATATTTAAACCACGATGCTGAATGAGATGGCAAATATTTAATCCCTCAATTGTTTATTGGGCTTCGAAATATTCCAGCTTGCCAGCAAGAATAAATTGACTATTACGAGTATCTGACAACAGATTCGAGTAAGATTTATCGCGTATTTAAGGTCTCGAAGAAAAAAACGCTTCGGTTTCGACTTAAAAACTGCCAGATTATGGCAGACTACAGGGATTGGAGGCGAGTTATTATCCAACTTAAGTGTACGAGATACTCTCGCAACAACTTAACGCTATCCACGAGGATGGATGTGCAGTGTTTCAATTCTATTTCAGAATCATCCTCAGGGTAACATGAAACGATTTAAGGGTAATATGAAACGATAATATGAATTTATGGCAGACTAGTTCTTCCACAATTGAAAGTGACGGCAATTAGAGGTTAAAGATTGAAGGGAACAATTATCTCAAGACTGTACAAATTTATTATGGGACTAATGATATATACAGACAGGAGATTGATCTGTGACAATGATTTGTTGCTAACTTATTATCATCCAACTAACAACTTGTAAAATGGTCTGTTCACAGGATCCAGACTGATATAAAAATGGGATGCTGCGTAGGCAGTATAAAACAGTACGAAAAGTTAAATGGTTGGTAGACGGCCGAATTTATGATAAAGGATTCTAACGTTTCGAGCTATGGCCCTTCGTCATATTCTAAAGAAGGGCCATAGCTCGAAACGTTAGGATTCTTTATTATAAATTCGGCAGTCTGCCAACCTTTTAACTTTTTGTGCTATTCACAAGATCCTTTTTGTAATGAGAATTTGCCGTTAACATACATTTAGAAAACCGATTGCTGGCCATAGCATTTAAATATTGGGTAAATTTTTTCACCTTGTTTTCTAAATTTGATACTGATGAAAAACTTTTTTTTTCTCTTTCCTAGATTTGGCAAAATTTGCAGGACTCGATTCGCATACATTGGACAGGAAAACACCAAACTTTTCGCTCCTGGAGATCTCCACCAATCACTGACGACAACAGTAATGGAAATTCCTAGAAAATTCTTATTTCCCGCAAAGAGTTAAAGATTTTGAATTATTAGTGACGGAAATTTAAAACCCAAAAAATCCAGCTAATTTACAAAAATAAGTAAATGAAACATGAAAGGCTGAAAGTATAAATTGAAACTAGCCACGAGTTCTAAAACTTTCCATCATTCCGCGTAAGACGGTTGTGTAAACATGATTTGTATTATTATTATTATTTATAAAATGTACAGCATACCAACTGATATATACATTTTTTCCAATAAAATACATTCTTATAAGTTAATATAAATATACACAATTTCTCGTAAGAAAGTTTTATAAATTTACCAACAAGCACTGCAATAGACTTTCACTTTTTCTTTCCTTTTGCCGACTTCCTCCCTCCCTTGGGACTTTTGCTTGTTTTTCTACCCTTCGCAGGTGACGGAGATCGATCCTTCGGCTTGACGTTTTCTGCCTCATTTGGCTGAGTTTCTTCTTTCGCTGGTTCCTGTGGAATAAATGTCTGCCTGTAAGCTTCGCGTTTCTTGTTTATGTCCTCTCGAACTTTGTCCAACTCCGCCTGCAAGACAATTAGGAACGAAATGGAGCTACG
Organism: Nanipora kamurai; assembly: GCA_036872915.1. Taxonomy (NCBI): domain Eukaryota; kingdom Metazoa; phylum Cnidaria; class Anthozoa; order Scleralcyonacea; family Helioporidae; genus Nanipora; species Nanipora kamurai. Next base: position 1,070,813 of record JBAHVQ010000380.1, on the reverse strand, counting down.
TATCGTGGTCTGTCTGAAGCAAATAAATTAGTTATTTCATGGTACAGAAACTAGTTCAAATAATCTCAGTGTGATCAACCATGCAATCACTAAGAAGACAATGATACGACGGCCATCTTGATTCTCCTCACAACAGGCATTTTTTAAAAGAGAAATCCTTTTGTTTAAGTTCAACCAAGATGGCCGCCATGACGTCAGTGGAAACCATCAATCAGACCATCAATAGATAAACAGACAAGCAGGTTCTATCAATATAGTTATTATTACTGTGGTTAAAATATCAGATCCAATTCCATATTGTTCCTGTTGTTATTTTTAACAGCATTATATATCACTGCCTACCTGCCATTCCTCTGCCAATTTTATCTGTCTCTCCTTTGCCATGTTTCTGTCCAGTCGATCTTGCTCACGTCTTCTCTCTACCTCATCTCGCCTGGCTTTGTGCAGACGAAACATTTCTTGTCTTTGTTGCCGTCGTTTGTTCTCTTCCATTTCGTCCAACAAAATACGTTCACCTCGTGATCTAAAACGTTTGTACGTTGAAGTAATATTGAAGTTTCCCTCGTGGTCTTTTTCTTCAAACTTAATAACTTTCTTTCTTCATAAAACTTTTAATGGCAAGTTTACTGTAGATTACGCGTGAAGACCGTGCACGTGATCGGAGCCGAGTAAAATTTTTCAGAAACTGGGTATGAATACGTGAGGCTTATCTGGCTCGTGCGATTTTTGCGTGCAATCGTCTTCCATTTTCTTTGAGCTAAAATAAAGGAATTTACGCCAGGTGGGCAGTAGTAGTATGCAATTTTCACGGTCAGAGAATAAACGAGCCAGCGGTAAGAAAACATTACGCCATGGAAACGGCTCTGACGTAATCAGTACTTCATGCTTGAGTAATGTTTACGTGGTGCTCACGTGATGTCAAGGACGTGAAACACGTGATTCAACCACTTACTTCACCATCTCTTTCTAAACAAAATCTCTTGTATGATCCGCTGGTCATTTTGTCTTCACCCAATTTGAGAGGCTCCTGGGGAAGAAGTCGGTGTTCACTTACCTGACGTAAGGAGTAATATCAAAAGGTTTTAATATTCTACTGGGCTGTCTCGGTGGAGGTTCGGTAAAGTATTCCTCTTGCTCAGCGGCTACTGCCGATAACGATGACGACTTCACATCCGCTAAAAAAAATTAGCAGATAAACCTAACTTTAAAAGTTAATCGCGGATACGTGAGGAAAAAATGGATTTGACTCCTTTGCCTCATGTTTTGCAAGCTTATATTGGTTCTTTTTAATTTGTTTTATATTCTTGTGAGCTAACACATTAATCCCTGACATGAACGAAAGAGCTGAAATTTAGTAAAATGAAGTGGGGATAAGAATATTTAGTCGGCTAAATGTCCCCAGTTTAGTTTGTTGAACTATTACTAAACCGACGAAACTTCATTAAAATCATGTCAACGTGTACACGTTATAAAATCACTCCCAATAATGAGCAAAACTTTGTTCACCTTAAACAACTTACCAACTTCACTTTGTTCATTTCCTTCATCTTCCAGCCCTTCAGTATCAACCTTTATTTTAATCATATTCTCATTCAGATATTTCTGCCGACTTTGTTGAGCCTAGAAACCAAATGACGGTCACAGTAGACACAATCGACATTAGAATGGCGAATGGACATCACTATTCGTGAGCAAGAGAGAGGAGAAATGAATGACAGGTAGAGGTAAAAGGGATGGAGGGAGGATTGAGCGGGGAAAAGTAGAGTTCGGAGAAAGGAGATGTAGGATATAGAAGAAGGAAAATGGTATGTGGTGAGGTGGAGGTATAGAAGAGAAGAAAGGATGGGGGAGAGGAAGAGATTGGTGAGAAAGATAAAGGAGTGATTAACAGTAGAGGGGAGAAGGGAGAAAAAGAGAGGAATGAAATGAAAGAAAAGAAGGGAGAAGAAAAAAAGATAAACGGAGAGAAAAATAGAGGGATTAAAACGGTAGAAAGGATAAGGGAACAGGGCAAAGCGAGAAATGAATGGGAAAAAGCGAGAGAAGGGGAGAGGGAAAACAAGTGGGATACGTAAGTTTGGGATGGAGGTGAGAGGAAGAGAAAGAAAGGATATAAGATGGAGGAGGAACTGTGAAGAGGAAAGGGAGCGTGAGATGAAGCCGCGTTACCTTAGCAGCCCGTCCTGGTTCAGCGGTCTCCCACGCTGCCTTCATAGCTCTGATTTCATCCTGGCGTTCAGTATCTCTCTTGATTTCAATATCTTCCTGCAAAAACCCAGCGTGTTATATCGTTACAATCGAGTTATCTAAAATATTGCATTGAATTCATCTTTCTTCTGAAAGCAGGTCTCAAGTTTGATTAGCCAAGAATTTTATTAGGTTAGATAACTTACGGCAAAACTGGCGTCGAAAACAATTCTCAAGATCCAGTTAGGTTTACTGCCCTCGAATTGTAGCTGCTATTTTAAGGAATGAGAGAGAACGAATAAATGCGCCAGCTAACGTACGAACAAATACGTAATTACGGCAAAAAACGAATGAACAAATAAATAAGAACAAGTCCATTTAATACTTCGAAAGAAGTCAGCTTTCAGTCAAACGACCTAAACCCATAAAAATGTGTCGTAGATCCCAAAAGACAATCAAACATTACCTGTGAGGCTGGTCGTGACCCTGGTTGATTTCTACCAGATCGACTTTCTTTTCCGTCTTTTCCTTTCTTTGCTTTACTTTGACCAGCGGATTTCTCAGTACGCGTGGTAGACTCACCTGTAACAAGAGCGTGGATACTTTTCCTTATCATCTGGGCGATATGAGTAAAGTTCTTTTATTCATACTGGATAACTCTATCAGCTAAACTACGCTGTTCTCCCTATAGGTACAGAGAGGGCCATCCCTCATGGGTCCAGTGTTACTACAAGAGGATACCGGAGCACCCGGAGAAAACTCGCGATGTTTGGTAGAGTTAAACACTCTTCTCATTTGTGACCACGGTAGCTTTAATTAGAAAACTGCACGGAGCCGAAATCGTACCCCAGTCACAGAGGTGAGAGACACGTGCACTACTAATGTGCCCCCAACACCCCTTTCTCTACCAAATCCTTTACCAAATCAATATTTCTCTACAGCATTCTTACCTTCTGACGAGTCTTGTCTCTCGGTATTCTTTTGCGCAAGGACAAAATCCCACTCGTCCCTTGACAATGGCCAGCTATCACGTAAGACTACAGCTTGAATGATATACTTGTGAACCTTTAGAAAGAAGAATGGAATTCAGGGCAAGAGATCTTTGAGGTGTAAATGTCCGAGGGGGGAGAGAAGCAAGAGTGGAAGAGAGAAAGACAGAGACAGAGAGAGAAGTTTACACACAGGAAGAAAAGGTAAGATTAAACGCTGATTTGTAGAAGGAAGAAAACAAAAACTAGAAAAGGAATCATGATACTATTGACATATCCATTCGTAAAGGAAAAAAACATAAATCATTTAGATGACTTTTTACTTGAGGATAGTTTTATCAGCAAATATATTTTTAGAAAATGTATTTTTAATCAATTCCCCAGTTCGAAAACTATTCGGTGAAAGAGATCATCAGCATATACGGCTTTTAATTTTTGAAGGAACTTACCAAAATAATTAGAAGTATTGATGGCAATAAATGAATTCAAGACGTTATTGATTGAAGATAGGGAAAAGAGAGAGAGAAAGTAGCAGAATAATTCGGTTCTAATGACTACACGACCCAGACATTCTGAACAATCATACCTGCGGCTTAAGATCTTCTTCTTGCGTGATACTACGAACAATACCACCTCGAACATCATTGCGTTTCTCCTACGAGGAAAATGAACTGTGAAAAATACCGAACCACTTGGAACTGATAATTGTCGGACTATGTATAATGCGTTCAAAGTATATGCGATGGGCCGTATTCGATGATGATTCTACAGTGAATATGATGTAGAAACTGTGATAATGCCATAATCGTGATATGGTGATGACATAAACTAGCAGTTCTTCCTATCGGTTATGACAAAAACATTGGAATGGCTGAATACCATTCCAGGTACCTAGTGAGTGTGCAATTTGCTATGGGGTTGCCAAATACACCCATCAACCAATCATACCTCGGGCTGGCTACCCAGTAGACCGACTTTTTGGGGTTTCTGTAATGGTCAATTCAATAGAGTGACAGAACAAAGACAACTATAAGAAAATTACTTTGGTTAACACCGCAAACAATATTTCAAAAGCGTTCTGGTTGTTCTGTTGATGATTTACAGTTAAATTCGATGGTGATTTTTACTTAAATTTTAATCTTACCTGAGATGAGCCCGGTCTTGAATGACTTGGAGACGATTCTTTGCCACTAGGTCTCTTAACTTTAGAGGATTTCTGACTTTTCCCAGCAGTCATAGCGCGGTCTGATGACGGTCTGCCATCTTTACCACTGTCTTTACTAGGAGGTCTGGAACCTAGTGAGATACGAAGTCAAGTCCAGATTACAGCAGTGCGTTTCGTCATCCGCATCAATTTTCATGAATGTAGTTTGTAATAAAGGAACTAAGTTCGGATGAGGCCAAATCGCTGTTGTAGAAAAGTTATCTGAATTTCTCAAGCTCATTAACAATTCATGAGGAAATTGCTCAATCAGACACGCTTAATTATACCAGGTGAAATATCAGGGAAGTACCGGGCAGAGGACTTGAACTGTTTTTTCCAGTCCTTGGACTCGGAATAATAGTTCAAGTTCTACGACTTTTGAAACATGATCTTGAGAAGTCATTCATACTCGAGAAGTCATTCATACTCGTCATTCATACTTGAGAAGTCATTAATACGGGATTTGTTCCTCGTGCTAGTCAAGTCCTCATTTCGGCCTTTAAATATTACCTCCTACCCGCAAGTCGAACCGAAGGTCTCCAGCTAGTTGGTCGCTCATCTACTGGGACAACGATCCCAAACAGTCACAAAAAGCCACCATATTATCTCAACAATTTTCAACATCTCAACAGGAGAACTTGAATGTGATCATTTTTTCAACTTGGGATGGAGTTAATCTTGGCCGACATCAAGTACACCACACAGATTTTAATGCTCACCTCTCTTACGATGTTTGGTTTCCTCCTCACCACCACTTCTATCTCGTCTTACAATGTGCACAGGAAGCACAGTGTGCCCTCTACCACTTGAGCTTGCAACCTCTTCTTCACTGTCTAACACCTAAACAAGATAAACCTCATCAATATTGTTGCCAGTGACAAGATGATCCTCAATCGTTAAAGTCTCGACATGTAGGCCGCGTCCTTGGGTTTTTTCCTCGCATATCCTTTGACAAAAACAACTCGAAAGCACGTGAAAAGAGCTGCATTTGTCTTATCCTGCCTTACTTATGTCCACTGTGGGTGTTCGCAGCACAATTCCAGAGCACGTCTTTCCCTTCTGTGACTAGTATCGATTCCTACGTAGCGCAGTTGTGTAGTTGAAGTGTTCACCGTATTCAGACGTAAAGAGAGTGTTGTGCAGTTAGACTAAACCAAACAACGCAGCTTTTCTTCGGGCTCTATGGTTTCATCCTGTAATAATACCGGACCCATGAGGGATACCCATAAAGTAGAACTTTTGGGAAAACACTAGCTTAGCTATAACAAGGTTTTTTTGTTTTAATAAGAATGGTGGCGAAACAAGTTTTTCTGAGCTTACAATGTAGGTTCTGGGGATTTATTGCCGTCTAAATCCCATCACTGAAAGCGCCAATTAACCCATAAACAGCCGTGCGTAAAGATAAACAGGATGGTATCTAACCTGCAGTTTGATAAAGACTTCAGGTTTGGACGTACACAGCTGAACGCTAATGAGAAGATCTTCAGTCACGTGAACGGAGTATCTGTGAATAAAGCGACACGGTTACATATCACGTGCACACTTAACCCCACGACTTCAGTCTAATTGTGAACCGTTAGGCCCACGATTTATAACTAACGGTATGCATGGTAAGTATGTCCATGAAACGCAAAACAAAAAGAGTGGCTGAAAATGTAAAAAAAAGAAAGCAATATTGAATTAACTTTATGTATTTCTGTGTTCCCTACGTCAGGCTAGATGAAAGAAAGTAAGACAAAGAAAACAAAATAAAAGATATTGCTCTGATGAAGTCCTGAGTCAACAGGTCGAAAGCTTAGCAGTAAAATAATACGTGGTGTACCACAAACTATAGATAGTTTTTAAAATAAAAGATATTCAAACAAGCAATGATCCTGTGGATCAAAAACGTTCGTAACTTTTAACTTGTAAGCTTTATGTTATGTATGCATCTTAATAGTTTTAAGACGACGTGATGATACACAAAATTACTTTTGGCAACGCATTTCTGTTGCCATCGTATTAGATTGTGCGACCTTCATCTCGTCAGATGAAACTAGTTGAATTATACTGCAGTAACTTTACTTATGCACTTCTGTTGATGACATTTTGGACTCAGGAACCTTCACAGAGTCAGCAAAGGACTCTGATAAAAATACATAAGTCAGTTTTAAAAATTGATAAAATCTATACAGCAAAATCATAAAATCTTTTATTTCGCCAATTTCTTGTTTGAATATCTTTTACTTTACTTTCATTGTTATTGAGCATGTCATGTACCTCAACAACACGTGGTGTTTATTTGGAATGTAGTAATCCCGGATCTCCTTGGTAACAAAGTGTGTGTTGACCGAATCACCTTCTGGAGAAGGGAGAGGATCGGTCGAACCAATCAAACGGAGACGAAATTTTCCAGCTGGAATGGCGGAGGAGCAAGTACGGGCCTCGGCAAGAAACGTGTAACCATGCTGTGGAAAGATAGGGATGTTTGGGGATGTTAACAATTGTACAAAGATACATGACCATGCCATCATTTTATGAAAATTAAAAGGGGAGTTTGCGATAGGATAACAACACGTGACTGACTATAAAGAAAAAAGGTAATGGATGGAACATTTACCAACAGTATAGTGACCATTAAAAGGAGCATATTTAAATGATAATTCCAGGAGGTCTTCCCAGAATGTTTATAAATTCTCATAAAACATTCTACTTTCTTTTGACAAAACATAGCCATGATGACAGCTCGTGAGGGTGAACGGGCGGGTATGTAGGTGTGTGTAAAGAGCGGTGGGTGTGTGGGTGATGCGATGTCACTGAGTGGATGGAAGAGGGGAAGAATAAGTAAATGCGCAAGAGGAAGCGTTGGTGGGTGTAAGGATCAGCGGGAAGATCGGGTAAGGGTGATTGGGTAAACTTGCAAGGGGTAGGTGCGTTGTGGTTGAGTGTCTGCTGGGTTGATCGGATGTGGAGTTGAGTGTGATTGGTAGATCCAGATGTGTGTATGTGTAGGTGTGCATGGGTGTAGAAGTTTGTAGGTTGGCCTGAATGTGTTCGTACGAACCTTATTCCTGGTAAAATTATACGGAGCGACCCGTTGGAAGACTTTAGGGATTTCATCGTAGGTGTCGTTGTTGACAACGCGCAGAAAGCACGTGGGGATATTTGTGTACATCTTGGGCACCGTGAGAACGTCCTCCTGTACGAAAAATACCTCTCTATATAAAGAGTTAAAAAATATCGCATTAACTCAGAAATTGCCTCAGTGATTCTTTACTCAATTTTGTTCAAGGCCAAAAACGAAGGTATTTCGCCAACTTTTAGTTGAAAACAAACAAATATGTCCACCTCCTGAAAATTAGAATACTCTCTTTTGCCCTCCCGGTCACATTGTGTGAAAGAAATTTTGACTTTTTACCCACCTGAACAATAAAAACCAAGTGTTTGCAGGCTGTTCATTGAAGCTGCCGTTGTAATCTGTAAAAGTCACTCTTGTCCACTCGTCCTTGTAAAATGGAAACAAAGGAAACAACGTGGGGTCCAATTTAAACATCCTCCTGTACAGCTGCATAGCAAACGTTTCTAGGTTGTTCTCAATGTTGTTCCAGGACTTCGTTAGTTGTTCTTGCACTTGTTGATGAATTTCGGAATCTGTGACAGTAAATAAGGAGTAGTAAACGTAATGTGATTAAGTACAATGAGGTGAGAAGAGAAATAAAGTGACAGGAAGAGAACAGAAAAGCAGGAGAGAGAAAAAGAGAAGACAAAAGAAGAGAGCAACGGAAAAGAGAAGAGTAATGAAGAGAAGGATAAGAAATTGTATGGAAGCAAATGGTAGGATGGGATAGGAAGAAATGGAATGATGAGAGGACGTTTGGAAGGTGAATGAGATGAGGTGAGAAGGGCGAAGAAGGGGTAAGGTAAGGTGACATATATAGGATGACATCGGACATGATGAAATAGAATGGAATGAGATGGGAT
>JBAHVQ010000380.1:1039370-1062373 GCA_036872915.1 Nanipora kamurai | reverse complement strand
GCGAAGAAGGGGTAAGGTAAGGTGACATATATAGGATGACATCGGACATGATGAAATAGAATGGAATGAGATGGGATGCGAGAAAGGTCTGGTAAGGTGAGGTGAACACAGAAGACGTGAGGTAAGGTGAGGTAAGAAGAGGTGAGGTGAGGTGAGATGAGGTGAGATGAGATGTAGAAAGGTAGTAAAAGGAGATGTTGTGAGTTGGGGTGAGGTAACTTGAGAAGTGAAGTAAAGTGAGGAGGTGTAAGGTAAAATGAGATGAGGTAAATTAGAGTGAGATTTTAGATAAAGTAAAGTGATATGTAAAATTAATATATTTTTAATCGTAATTTTACCTGGTCGGTAAGCGCTGTTCAATTTACGGACATAGTGACCCCGGAAGGTTGCCTGAATTTTAGTGGCAGCGAAATCATCATCCATTGACTGCAGCTGTTTACTGGACGATGAGAAACACCTTGAAATATCACTGCGTTTCTTGTGCACACTACCGATACGAAAGACCTCAGCTGATGATTTAGGTCTAAAAGTGAACCGTTCCTTCAGATAAACTCTGGCAATGAAGTCGAACGCTTTCCATGCAAAGTGCATATCCCGGGTGTACTCTTCACCAAGCTGTGAGCTGAGTGTCTCCAGTAAACAAATCATAAAAATCTAAAAGATATCATATCAACCAGGTGACTTGACCGCAAGCAAAAGGCCTGGGACTAGCGGTACAATAAAAATCCAGTTTCATGCTGTATTTTAATCAGTTGTAACGTTGTGTCTTTTGTCAAACTGTTTGAAACTTTGTGTCAGTATTCATTAAAGGAAAAGGTATTTCCATCATGAATTTTATAACAGAATGTAATATAGCTCATGAGATATTAACTAACTTAAATTGTAAATGGATTTCTATCTGACAACTAGTCCCAGTTCACTTTCGTGTTTCCAGATACTCTGGATAAAATAAAATTACAAAAACATTGTATTGTCAGTTCGTCTGGAGAACTAGACCACGTGAGAAAACTAATGTCCACTAAAACGAAGCAATCACGAACGACAGTCAAGCTGTTCTTTAAACAAAAACATCTAAACCCAACATTGGAGTTATAAAACCTAATTGTAAATATAACCGTCTTAATTTTATAACTCTCGTTTTTTAAATCGAACACTGGGGTAATAAGACGTTGTTCTTCGGGACTGTATTTTTTCAGTTTCTTCCTTTCTGGTCTCTACCTGGTAATGTTTCTCTTGAGTCTCCCTGGGATGTTCTTTTACGCCCAAGTCCAAGATCGTGTGTTTGTTGTTCGTACTTAGCTTACCAAAGGACGTCACAACATTTCCGATATTCCGAAGAACACCGGTCGTGTGTTCGATAAAACGACAACTTTCCTTAAAAAAAGAACAAAAATAGGAGAATACTAGAATTTGAATGTCAAGTTATACTCGTGCTGAAAGAAACCACACCAGAGACTAGAAAAAATAAAGCAAGTGATAGAAGTCGAAGAATGGCCGTCATACTACTCTTGATTTGTGACGCAGTCATTGTTCGTTACCATATCCATACTCCTTACTATCTTGGTCTTGCACCGAAATGGCATTTAAAATGCCAGGACTTGGAGAAAAAAGGATACAAAATAAAGAAAATATTCCCCAGGCAAATCTATGGACTTTTTTGGATAAAAAAAGAGTTTTACGGTTTCGGTGCACTTTAGCGCAAGGGAATATAAAAGTGGTACTGAAAAGTTTACCTGTAACTTTATATGATAGCACAAGAAAGTTGTCAATAGTTTTTACAGTTGGAACTTTATGATTCCTCCTCTTTAGCTCACATCGAAGTAACGTTCTTTCCCATATAACATAGTTTCTCCAGTAATGTACTGCCCACCGTGCAATAAATTAGACTGATCTGTATTAAAGAATATATAAATCACCTTTTGCAAGCAAGACATCACTAGATCTTCATCGCCGAATGTGAACTGAGTCTGGGAACAAAGACCAACGTGGTAACCATTGGGAGACTGGAGAAGAAACCTTAACACATGACGTCTTGAAATAAAGAAAGAACGAATTTGAAATTTTGAGTCATTACAAACAACAAAACGGAGTTTATGAAGGAGGCCCGCGAGGCTCCTCAAATCAGCAATTTTTTTCCGATCCAGTGACAGACATAGTTGGGTAGTAGAAACGTGAGGGCGTATGTATGTTTCGAGATGTTGGTGTGGTTGTATGTGTAAGGACGGGTGGGGGTATGTGGGTATACGTGGGAATATGTCTGTGGATGAGGTAGTGCTATCCGCGAGTCAGTGGGTCTGTGAGTGAGGGTGCATGGGGAGGTGAGTGGGCGTGACGACGGTCGGTTGGTTAGGTGTGAAATGAAGGTGTAGTGAAAGAGGTTCGTGATGCTCAATAAATCAGAAAATATTTTCGGATCCCTCGACAGACGTGATTAGTTCTCGTCAGAGACTTACCCAGGGGGGAGCACTAACACTGCAGCCTTAGAACCTGTCGTTTTGATCCTAAGGCAAGGTTGACCGGTTACCAGGCTTTTCCAGGTGTATGGCTCCGCTACAAGTAAGCCAGGAGTTGGAGGAACTGGATTGAAGTCTGTAGCGGAATCAGCTTTTAAATCTAGAGAAAAATTAATTCAAATTTAACTCTGAAGCCTCATCTTGTCCCCACGCTCCATGTGCTGATGCTGCTCTCTCTGGGAACCTGTCTCAATATGGAAGACATAACTGTACATTACATACGTTTTCCTGGTGGGTTTCTTCTTCTTTCGTTTTTTCTTTCAAGTTGACAAAAATCTTTCTTCAAACTTAGCGTATTTTTAGAGTAACCGACTCCTAGACAATCATACAATATTGTAAATCTTACCTATATTACTTCCAAACTCTTTTCCTTTCTCTCTGAAAATTGGTTGTGGAGGATCTAGCCATTTTGAGAAAGCCGTGAAATTGACAACAATCTCAATAGTGCTCAGACTGTCAACGAACAGGTAAGGTGGAGGTGGATCATTTGGGGAACCACCAAAACCATGATGACCAACAGGGGACGAAGCCGTTCCATGACCCTTACTGGCACCTTGCGTTCCAGCCGTGGATGAGGTGTGAATGCCAGTTCCTGATTTCTTAGAATGGGTTGTAGATGCGACATTCTGGGAAAGATGATGACATTTGCAATTGAGTAGCATCGCATAAAAATTTTATATCATCGAGATGAAATTTAGTGAAATACCTTGAGTTCCAGATAAGATTTCGTAAAAGTAAAGGTTATAGGTTTGTGATAGATAAACAGAGTGCTGTAGAAAATAAAAAAAGAGGGCGAAAAAATCAAATACCATCACTAAACGTTCGTTTGATTTGTTTTCTCGTCAACTCATTTATTCTTTTTCATTCCATACTTTCGATCTTTTGTTCCTTAATTCTTTCGTCCATCTTTTCGTTCATTTGTCCACTCATTCACTCGCTCTGTTGTTTATAAATTCGTCGTTCCCTCCCTCCATCCGTTAATCATACATTCTTTCGTTCGTTCGTTTTTACTTTCTTTCATTCGTGCGTTCATCGTCCTGCTTGCTCACTCGTTCGTCCATCCTTCCGACCGTCCCTCGTACGTACGAATGTTCGTGTATTCACTTGTTCGTTTGTTCTTTCGCTCTTCAGTTCGTCTGTTCATTCGTTGACCCATCCGCCCGTCTGCCCTCATGTCCCTCTTCCTTCAATTTCTGTTGCTAATATTTCCCAACAGTTCATCACCTGAAACATTTCCAAAAGTCATCATATTCGATCCAGAATTTCTTTTCTTTATTTTTCTTTGAATTTTCTTCCTGGATTTCTAGATTTTCGTCTGTTGTTTCCGTCCTTTTCTCCCCTTGCACAACAGCATTTTCTTGTGCATTGTCTTCAACAGCACCGTCGGTACTTTCGAGTTTCGCTTCATTTTTTGAATCCTTTTCTGTCTTCCCGAGTTTCTTGGGATCTTTGTCCAGCAAACCTTTGAATTAAACGTTAAATTTAAAACTTAACAAATATTCAGAAAGCACGTCGAATTGCTGAAAAATGACAGAGTTATAACGGTACCTATGGTGATAAAATTTTCGGAAAGGAAAAAAATATTCAACAAAAAAGGAGGAAAACGCAGGCCAAGGAAAGGCCAGCTTTGGTAAAACAAAACATGCAGATGCATTGAAAAGAAAAGTGAATAAAAGAAAAAACCTAAAGAGAAGAATGAAACAAAAGAGAAACAAAGAAAACTAAGGAGAATGCAGAGAGAAATGAAAGATAACGACAAACTGGGGAAATAAGAGTGAAAACAAACATTGAGGGAAAATCGTTTCAATATAATCACCATCAGCTGGTGATCCGTACCTTTAGCTTCAATTCTAGACATTCTTCTACCTCCTGGACTTTTATTTAGCGACCCTGAGTCATTCTTCTTCTCTGTATTTTGATCTGCCTTGCTAACTTTCTTCGTTTTGCTAATCTTTTCTTGAGAGATGGACATCGATCTTTCACTCTTCAGAGGTTTTATGCCGTCCTTTTGTGACTTTACGTCATCTCTTCGGTCATCCGACTTGTCACTTCGACCAGTAACACTTCCTCTCTTAGCCGACTATATAATAATGGGAAACCAATTTAGCCTTTGCTTTTTTTTCTGTTAACGTTATTAACTTATTCCTGTCCCTTCTTTTATTATTCAGTTCTCTTGTACTTTGTACTTATCTCTCCACTAATTTACATACAACACAAAATAAAAGTTATTTAATATCTGGGGAGTGAAATACATTCAGTATCAAACCTCCACTTAGTAGTCACCTGCGTTAACGGTTCTCCCAACCACACTTTAAGGATAGCTGCATGTTACATGCAGGTCTGGTTGCATGCATAACAAGTCAAAGGCTTCGATGTATCTTATTGAACTTTGGTAAGCCAGGGATTCAGAAAAACTCTGAGCTCCAAACGGGACTCAAACTTTTTTAATACCCGCAACCTTTCTAACGCTAGCCAGACGCTCTAACCATCAAGCCCACTAGGACTCAGATGGCAAAGCAAGGTTACTTTCGGTATTTAAATCTGGATGGAGTCACATATCAATGACTTACTGGACAATACAGTAATGTTAAATCACAGTCAAGTTCCTGACATGTACTGTTATTCGACTAAACTACCTGGTCATTTCTGGAAGGCGAATCGACCGCAGTAACTTCCTCATTCTTCCCTTCCTCTGGCTGTTGACCTCCTTTCTCAGTTTCTTTTCTCGTCACATCTTCCTCTTTATCCCCCTCTTCTGCAATCTCCGTCAAATTCTCCTTATCAGGTTGATATTTCTTGAAGCTGGGAGTTCTGGAAGAAAACACATGATCTTTTAAGCTTTTAAGTGTTGAATTGTAGGTGATAGGTTAAAGCCTGGCCACGTGATAGGTTAAAGCCTGGCCAAGTGATAGGTTAAAGCCTGGCCACGCGATAGGTTAAAACCTGGCCACGTGATAGGTTATAGCCTGGCCACGTGACAGGTTACAGCCTGGCCACGTGACAGGTTACAGCCTGGCCACGTGATAGGTTAAAGCCTGGCCACGTGATAGGTTAAAGCCTGACCATAGGCAAACGAGAAAACAAGTAAATATAAGTTAGCCTGCACTAAACGTAATTCCTTTCCACTAACTCGCATTGAGGCAAGTTGACCTTAGTTTCCATGCCAGTCGTACAGCGTATTCAAATTGTATGTTTTAGCTACTCACCTCTCAAATTTCCTCTGAGAAATTTGGTTTCTAAGAGAACTAACAAGGGAGAGCTTGCATGAACTTCTGAACACAAATGCAAGCTGAACAAAACTTGCATCCAAATATGACCAAGCTCAAACTTGCCATAGTCAATGCAAGCTAGTAGAAGTCGATAAAATTGAATCACAAGTTTAACCATGTAGCAATTTACATTATCATTTTATCAGCGCCTAAAATGTAGATTACATATAACATGAAACAAAATAAACAGAAAATAAACCCAAACTAGCGGACCACATTCCATACAGCGTGGACATCAAACTCACCTCACCCTCCCAACTGGCGTGGGGCTAACACAATAATTAACGAAAGGTGATGTGATTTCCAAAAATTGTGGTTCTTTTGGAGGTTCCACTGGTGTCAGACGTGGATCACGTGGTTGTTTTCTCTTCTTTTGCCTGATTAACTTCCACCTGGGTATTTCCACGGGTGGCGGAGGTGTAACCAACGGACAATTACGGTGTAGCGAAACCATCGCTGAATGAGGGTGATTGTGGGATAAACCAGACTGACGAAGTTTTTCCGATGCATCAGCCTGTATGGGACAAAAGGGAAAGAATATTGAGGATTGGACTTGTCTGATTCTCTAAAGTAATTACTGGATGTCGACATTTGTCTTGTATTTATTATTCATTTATTCTTTATTCTTTTATTCAACTGTTCATTTATTCATTTTATTCACTTGTTCATTTCTTCATTTTTTCAGTTTGCTCATTGATTCATTCAATCATTAATTCTTCCATTCCGTCACTCTTTTCTTCACTCAATCGTTCATTCTTTATTCATTCTTCCATTCATTTACTTATCCATTCATTTATTCACTCATTTATTCATTCACTCATTCCTGCATTCATTCTTTCATTCCTTTCCTCATTTATTCATTCATTCAATCATTTATTTATCTATTTATCGATACAGATACATATCTATATCTATATATGTATCTGTAGCCAGATATAAATACAGGCGAACCTGATACTTACTCTCCTTTTGACTCTGAAGATAAAAGCCGCTAAGGCTGTCGAAACATCAGTCATTTCTACCAACAGTCTTTCTCAAGACTACACTAACTTGGACGATGAACTTCCGCAAACATGTCATGATTCTCCCAGGTTCAAACCACTTACTTTACAACAACACAAGATAACCCAAGTAAAATGATACACTTCATAACGTACCATTTCTTTTAAAACCGAGATCGTCAGTGGTATCTTAGGAGGGTTTGAATAACTAGCAAACACTGCAAACTCTGGTTCCTTAACCACCTCTTTAATAGCCGTGCTGCTGCCGTTTCCAGGAAATTTATCTTTACTGTCCTTGTCTTTCAGTCGGCTTTCTCGATCAGAGGATCTCTCGGAATTGCTCTGCGACGCAAAGCCTCTTTCTAGTTTCTCCTTTGACTTCTTGTCTTTCTCATCCTTTTTTTTCACATTTACCACTTCTTTTGCCTCTTCCACTGTAATAGAGTTCTCGAGTTTCCAGTGTGGCAAGATTTTGCCCAGCAGTTCCCAGAGTTCACTGCTGTGTTCACGCCTTAGAGAAAAAATAAGTGTAATTCTAAGGTTGCGTAGTACTCGAAAAAGGTTTATGAAACGGATCTAAAAAGAGTAATCTGGTATCACTTAGTTGTTTTGTAATTGTATAGTCGAATAGCATTTGTTTACATACCTCAAAGGTATAATTTCCGGCATCCAACCAGTAAGACATTGAACGACACTAAAGTCTCCAAATTCACATGCCTTTTCACCACCATGGTAGCTGGAAAAATGTTAAAATAAATTAACATTTCCAATTCAAACCTCCATCTCAGTACTGATTTTGCTTTGTTTTAAAGAGTTTGAAAACCATCAACACTTGCATAAATTAAGGATATTATTACTGCCATTTTCCCCCTAAATTATTGATTCGTTTGAGAAGATATATTAAATACTTGTGAGAGTGTTCGTAGTAAAGTTGAAATATTACTAACAGTTTAAACTATTCCTGTTATTGACTCAAACTTTAGTATTTAAGATGACGTTATTTTTCAGGGTAATCTCATCTGAGAAGAAGGCCATTTTGATAAGTAAAAGTACAGAAACGTACAACACATTTAAAAGATATTTTCACAATTATCCTGAGGATTTTGATATTACCCTGAGGATGATTCTGAAATAGAATTGAAACATATTTCTTTCTCTAAAAATTACTATAAAGCCAATAAACAGTCGTTTTTAATTTTAGCCACTCCAACAAAATGCCTTGCGAGTTCACTTTTCTACAACACTTACTCTAATGATGCAACTTTCAGTAAAGCTTTTGATAGCAACATTGGCCACAGTTCATAAGGCCTTCTTGAGGATGGTAACAACAGAACACCTTCACTATCAAATGGCATCCAGTCATCGATTGTCACTTTTCTCCAAGAGCCCTAAAGAAACAGAAGAAGCTCTTCATATAAGTAAAAGAAACCCTTTTTATGTATCTATGATGTCAAACCATCAGCTAACATTGCATTGCCAGCTGACATCAAAATTTAAACAATGCTTGTGGTGTCTAGATAGTTAAAGTTTTTAGGTTTGTACCCTTAATGAAAAGAAGTCATTTAAAAAAAGCAGAGAAGAATATAAAAAGGAATGCCCAAGGACTTTTTTTCAATGGTTTATTCCTTCAGTCACTCAATCATCCACCCAGGAGTTGGTTTACTTGTTTTTTTAATCCTTCCATTGACCTGCTGTATCTACAGATTCATCCATTGATTCCTATATCCTTCAATCCTTGCTCCCTTTTTTCTTTTGTCCATTCTTCTGCCATTCCACCTATCCTTTGCACCTCCTTGGGATTCTTCTATCCTTGTACCAGTTCACTATTCCTTCCTTCCTTCCTTCCTCCCCTAACACTTTTGGCCTCATATACAAACCTCAATCTGTTTCCATCCACTCCACTAATCCAACTATCAGGCAACTAGCAAATGTTTGCTAGCCATCTGATATATGCCAAGCTCCCACATGAACCAAATTTGTGTTCAGCATTTAGTATTTTGATCATTATTATCATATTGTGGTTTCTGCTTAGGCAGCACATATGAAGAACCTGCACCTTAGCTCACCATCTGACGCTTGGTAGCTCAATGGTTAGAGCAGGTCTGATTCCCATCTAGGGCTCAGGAATTGTTTTTCTGAGATAATGAGCTTGACAAACATTTGCTAGTCACCTGATATATACTAATCACCCACATGAACCATACTTGTGTTCAGCATTTAGTACTCCAATTATATTACCCCATTTTTCTACATTTTAACAGAAACTTTTCTTCTTACATTCAAATTTTTTTTCCCACCTACCATCCAATATATCTTGACTACATATTTTCCACCAGGATTGTGCACAGGGTAAACACCAGTTTTATTCTTCTCCTTTGGCCAAATGTGTTGCCATGGTTTCCAAATGCTCTCCTCATTTTGTACAATATCTGTTTTATCCTTCTCTTTCTCCTTGTCCTTCACTTCCTTGACTGATTTTACTTCAATGTTTTCTAGTTTAGCTTTAAGTTTAGCCAGGTTGGTGATATCAGCAATAATCCATCTCATTACCTAAGGCAAATAAGTATTATTATTAAGTTCTCACAATAAACATTTAGAGTTATCATTATCTTTGATCATGAAAGTGACAATCCTAGATTCAGCATGAGTTATTGTGACTGAGTACCTTCTACTTCTGGGAAAGGATGAGAAATGGTCAAGGGAGCATGACAAGAAGGACTTTGAAGTGTTTTCACTGCAACAGTACTTCAAGTCATTCAGATCATCCACAACTATTTTAATAATTTCATCAGAACACAAAATACTCTCTTAACCATCAATCAATCAATCAATCAAACAATCAATCAAACAATCAACCAACCAGTTAGTTCCTCAGTCAGTCACTCAGTCAACCATTGAATCAATCAATCAATGGATTGATCAATTAATCCATTAATTAATTTATTAATTGATCAATTAATTAACTAATTGTGAAGTAGTTTAACTATATAGTACAACTGTATGAAGTACCTCAGATCCAGTGACAGCACCACTGCAAGATATCACATCAAGATCTTTTTCTTTCAAGGTCTCAGGGTCAACTATAACTGGAGGCTAAATGATAAAGTTACAGTTAATTGCAGTTGTAAAAAACTACTTATTTAACTCATGATTAATCCAAGCAGAAAACACAAAGGATACAAAGTTAATGATTTACCATACCCTATCTTCTATAAAATCAACAGGTCTTTTCCAGAAGTCAACATTGGCTTGAATTGATAATGGGAGATCAATACGTCCTTCTGGATCTTCAAAGGCATGCTGAAAAGATTGAAAAAATGTATATCTTACCTATGGCAGAAAGTTGCGAATACTGGGAGGTGACTGAAGTAGCAATTAACAAAAAGTCTTTCATGCTGGCCACTTTAAATACACGTATCCAACATAGTTAAAGATACTCTCAATTAATGTGCTTGAACATCCAGTAATTTAAAATGATTCAAAGTTTCGATACTCCATTCTGCTGTCTTATCAGAGACAATACATACAGTATGTTCTCAGATTCACATAAAGCCCTTGTATATGTGGGTTGGAATCCAAACAGAATCTGTTCCATTTGGACCCAATCTCATTCTTTTTCTGGAATGTTAACTGGAGGACGATCATAAGCAATCCAAAACTGATTCAGAAAGCACTGGAAGGTCTTGTTTGCATACTGTATACAGTCAATTATCAGTACCAATTCAGGATTGAATGTTCTGGGATGCAATCCCTAGCCCACCAATAATTTGCATCTATACTCTTTATGAGTTAGTTGTTTTAATTTTTTTGTGCAATCTTATTGAAATTACATGCACAGAAAATATCATCACCAAGTAACACTAAGGGTATAAACATGTGACTGCAAGGACATCTACCTGTGGATGTTCTTTGATGAAGACAGTATTAAATAAAATATTGCTGGCAATGGATTGGAATGAACTCACATTAAAACATTTAAGTCTGCCACATTAGTTTTGAGAATGTCAGAAGCTTCACTAACTAATGTTTAAGCAGTATGATGAAAAAAATATTTTACTTGGCTTACAAGATTTGGGCTTTTTCCTTTTTCCTTGTCTTTACCTTTATGAGGTATGTCCTAAGAATTGAGATAAAAAAAATTTTGCACAAGCTCACAAATTGAATGCTTCGAAATCTTGTGATAACAAGGTTAAAATTACTGTACTAGTAGAGTGATAAGATGTTTTTGAAAAATAAAGGGTTTTATTAGAACATTTCTTAAGCATTTTTTTTTGGAAATCACTTAACTCCTTCCTGTCTGCCTAGGTTCTTAGTGACCTATGGAGACTTTAGTATTTAACTCTGCTAACACCAGATGATTTTACTTGTCAATGGGAAAGTCTTCGGATGGGAAAGAGTTAAACTGTTTGATCATCAGAATGTCCCTTTGAGTGGTGTTTCTCAGGGTATAATACTAGTCAAGAGCGTACTGCCCATGGCCAGCATCTACAGGGTTAAAGGTGACATGAAATAAATGTGTACTTTATTATGGCCAAAACAATGAGCAAATTAAACTTTCCAAACAGGATATTACGTTAGTTAAAACCTTGCAATCATAAAATGGCTTATTAGAGTTTCATGCTGATCACACCATTTGAATCGATGGAGGAAGAGGTCTTGAGGTCAAATAACTGGCAAGGCTTATAACATCATTAACACCTCCACCCCAAGAGTTTATCCTTGCTAACAATAAAAAAAAAAGTGTGGTCAAAGAATTAATATTAGTTGAATCTGTAAGAAGGAGCATGAATATAAGTTTAAAACTAATCTAACATCTACATGAATTTCCAAGAAGTCTGGCATCATAACCCCATCTGGGCTGAATTTTCTCACCTGCTTCCACACTTACCCATTTTTCACTTGCAATATCTTGGTCACTCCACTCAGGCCAAATACAGATGGGATGTCTTATCCCTTTCCGCCCTTTATCATCTTTGTCACTTCCTAATCCTTGAGAAACTGACTGTCTGGAAAAAAAAGTCACAAATCAACAGTTTCCTTTACCTTTCATCATCTTGTCCAAGTTATCTTTGAATGTCTGCAGAGCATTTTAAAAATTCAGGCTTTAGGTCTTTTCTGTCCTGGTACATTTCTGCTATTCTGTTCAGCCTAGCTCCAGCTGGTTTTACTAGCTACTAGCAGATGCCTGGTAAGGAAGGAGTTGAGCTTATTTTTATTAACCTTTTTCTGTCCAGGTAAGTTTTCCCTGACTTTATTTATCCTTGTACCAGACATTTTTACTAGACACCCATACTGAGATATGTCTGGACAGGAAAAAGTTAATACAAATGACATCCATCACACATTTGATGAAATACAGGAAGCCCAATATTGATTTCCATTCACTAACATTAGGTGTCTCCCAAGTAGGTTTCCAAGCAATATAGTTATGATGTAGAGAATAATAATAACAGCATATACTGTAGTAACAGTGTTTATTAAATCATGATAGACTCAACACAGTATAACATGTGAACTGAATATTTTGCACTGACAGTCAGCAATACCTTGATAATCTACGAGCACTGTGAAAAGGAACGGTCAGCAAGGTAACTTTGTGCATGACACAAAAGCCACTCAAGAAGAGTTCAGGATTTGTAAACTTCAAAATTTTAGTT
Organism: Nanipora kamurai; assembly: GCA_036872915.1. NCBI lineage: Eukaryota > Metazoa > Cnidaria > Anthozoa > Scleralcyonacea > Helioporidae > Nanipora > Nanipora kamurai. Next base: position 1,049,933 of record JBAHVQ010000380.1, on the reverse strand, counting down.
CAGTCAAGTCATAAAAATTGCCATCAGGCCCCTTACACAACAACCATGTTTGTTACCATGGTGACAACAAAATTCATTACTTCTTTGTTGACATAAGCTACATGGTCTTATCTTATTAAGTATAAAAGAAGTAAATATTAGTAAAATCTCCCACAAAATCTTTAACACCAGTGTACCCACCAAAACCAGTGTCATATTAGAGATTAACTTTACCATTGTTTTTGCATTATGCTTTGAAACAACAGTTTTCACTCATTTATGAATATATAGTCACATGAGACACAAAGATATTAAGATTATCCAACACTTAGCACAATTTTAACTCAAGAACATTTCGATCTTGTGCTAATGGCAACACTTAAAGACATTTCTCACCAGTTCTACTTATGAAGTGATCCTTTTTACCATACAAAGCATACAGGTTATTTTCTAGCATTTTCTTGATATATGATAACTTCCTGCATAGGCAGGCTATTGAGAATGGAAACAAAAAGGCTGGGTTTATCACAGAATGAGAAGAATAGGTTTTGGTTTGATTACTTTTCCTGAACAAAGAAAGTGACTAATATCTCAAAAGAAATTGGAAATGATGTCATTCACACATCAAGAAATACAATACCACCCACAGACAATACATTACAAACAACTAAGCAAACTTGCCATTTGGATTTCCTACAACTTTGGTAATTTTGAACATTTGAAATACAAAGATCCGGTTCAAAGACTGCAGTTCCTCAGAGTTGGATAAAAACCAGACATCAGATGAAACAGAAAGCTTTATTATTTTAGATATTTTACACAGTACAACACATTAACCAAAAATAGGAAAGACTGGGATGAAAAATAAATATTTATTAGACAGAACCTTACTTTAAATGTCTTATTGAACTGGAGCGCGACCTTGCGGACCGTTTCATATTTAACAAACCAAAACCAAAGATGGTTCCTTGCAATACATGAAATATATTTTCAAGTCTACTCTTTCAAAATCTTCGCAGTAACTATGAGCTTTTCCATTCACTAAAAAAGACCACTGATAGAAGCGCCATTAATTTGCTTCTAAACCGTAAACCTCAACTCCTGTAAATAGGCACTTGACTTGCCGTCTAACAAGTTAATGTTTGTTTGTCATGTTAAGCATTAAGAACAACGTCAAATTTTTCATTAAAATTAAATCTCAGGTTACCGGTTTGATCTGTATTGATCATTGACATTTTAACAGATGTTTTCTTTAATAATAGGCGATTAAAACTCTTTGCAAAGGGTGAACTAGCTAAAACCTAAATTGACAACATAAAGAATGAAAGTAAATTATTTTCCAGTGCGCATCTTTGGTCATCAAAGCGCAGACAAATCTTGAATTCCATCCAAGTTTTGGTAAACATCGTGGGCTGTAGAATGCCAGAAATGATTGATATTTTAGATAATAAATGGGATTTAGAATTTGAAATAAAAACCATATGGATACATAGCTCAAGACAAGCAAAAGCGCGTTATTCTACTTACTCAGGAGCGGTTTTTGGGATTGTAGAGGACGATACTCGTTCTTTTGACTCTTTCTTCTTTGGCGTTTTTGTTGCCATGCCAAGAGAAGTTTTGACTTTCAAATTATTTCAAAAAAGCCTCAAACATTCCAAACTTTCGTGCAACTTGGCGGACATTTTGTTTTCGAGCGGTTTCCAAGTCAACGGAGGCTCTATAACACCCCAGGAAAAAGCCCCGGGTATTTCTCCTCTCGGATATTGCAGGTTTACACCATCGTGGGCTTGTACCTTTGAATGGGTTATACTTGCAATGTACGGCTGATCCCGGCAGTGGATAGGATAGCTAGCCACTTCCCATTTGTCATGTAAATAGATAGCTATTTCTTTTAAAAATTAATAAGCAGATTTTAAAATGGTGGGAAAATTCCGTGTTCACATGCTTTTAGCGTATCTAAACACAGTTACGGACCAATCAGAGTTTGCGTAAGCAGCATGTTTTGTAAAGCTACATAAAAGTAAAAGTTGTGCGTTTTGCCTTTTCATTTTCCTCATAAAAGGTGGCCAAGCTAGAGTAAGTGCTTTTAAAAGATATTTTATGCATTGAGAGTGGACCATATTGACGATACTTTAGGGGGACATTTTTACAGTAATATGTTTCCTATCAGTCATGGATGATGAATAGTCCAGCATCGCACGAATTTTCATATATTTCTTGTGGAAATACCACATCACTCATGAACCCAGGCCATTGTTTAAGCTCGAAACTATTTCAATTTTTCCCGCACTTGAGAGGTCATATTTCATTGGTTCTTTGTGGGCAATAAAATTCTTTTGACAAATTGGAATGTTTTAATTTATTCCCCCAGAAATTTTCACTGAATTTACCTTTTCTCCACACTCAACTTCACCTTTTCTGCACCTTGTTGATGTCAAATTTAACTCCTCTCAGGTAGTCAGAACTGAGAATTTTTTTTCCTCGTATGCTATTATTTAGATAAAAATACGTTGATAGTCGTCATAATATGGCGTTTTGCACGAAAATACATCATGGCTGTTGCTACTGCATCATTACCCCTCACCATTACCAAGCTCTAGATGAATCCTGTTAAAATAAACCAAGTTGCAATCGTTAGGAAAAACTGGAAAGTTCGTTCTAGTTCAGCCGCGCGATTCACTTCAGCAGTTGTGACTGGAGAGTTATCTTTAAAGTAGTTTACAATGACATCGTAAATGGCTTTCCCGCGAATCCGACTCTTCTGTTTTTTGCCAATCACCGGGTTGCCAATAGTTGCAAGATACGAGTCTACAACAACCTTGTATACTTGTGACATATTAATCGGCTGATAGCAGTTCTTTGATAAACATGGTGAACTTTGTATTTCAAGCTTTTCCACACGTCGATGGTCTGAGTATTGGGCATGAATACCTGCAAAATTTAACATTTTTAGCATTACGTCTAAAATAGTTCTTGTCTTACATTTTATTCAGCAATTTTTATTAAATTATTAATTTTTTTTCAATTTTTATGCAACAGAGGCAATGATTAAAAAAGAAGGAGATGGACAGACATACAAAAACGCAGACTAATAGACCGAGAGAGGGAAAGAGTTAGAGTATGAAAAAACAGGAAGGGATATGGAAAGGAAAGGGGAAGATAGAATGGGTAAAAGGAGGGAAGGAAGAAATCAAGGAAAGAAAGGAGAGGGAAGGAACGAACGAACGAAGGAGAGGGAAAGGAAGTGGAGTAGAAGGTTTGGCAAAGGAGAGGAATTAAGGAAAGGAGTGGGTACCAATGAAGGTGGAAAACATACAGGAATTTAAATCATCAAGTTTTTTTGTTCGAAGTTAAATCTCACTACGCTTTCAAATTTTTCATCAGTATACAAGTTTGTAACTGTTCTATACCTACGAATTAACGCTTTGTCAAAGAAACGGTTTATTACCTTTCATTTGAAGAATACCAGACATTTGTAAGCCTTTCATCAAGTCCGCCCCAGTTAACTCAACAAGGTCAATTGTGTTTCGATACGGGAAACTATCGAATAAATCTTTGTACAAAACGTTGCCTACAAATGAAGTAAGTAAAAACACCAAAATATTGTTAACCTTAATCATATTACTAATCCTGAAGCTCATATTTCAACACTACGGTACACATCAACTAAATTTGTTATAAAAATTTTTACCATTTGTAAAATAGCACTATTAACTGGTATAAAGTTTAAAAATTACCTTTTGCATCCGTGGGTAATGACGCCCTGATGCCTCCTCCACTGAAAACAGCTATCTTAGCGTTATAAGATTTAAAATGATACAACATGGCAGCTGTCATTACACTGCCTAGTACACACTGTTGTCTGGCACAAATTTTATCTGATGCATCCAGTTTTACTTTGGACTGTCCAATCACAAACTGCGAAAAAAAGATGTCCGTAAAGTATGTAATTTCCCGATTACCTCGATTTTCTTTACTAGGTCTAAGACATTAAATAGCAAAATTTAAACTTAAATATGCGTCTTTTTTTCTGACTTTCTCATTAAATCTTTCCTTTTCAGACTTCTAGGCAAGTTTATTTGTCTGGCGTTAAAACCGGTTGAAAGGTTTAAATAAAGGAACACCTACCACAGGAAATAGTTGACGCAAGTACATAGAGGTTACTTCATGGTATATGCGTGTGTAAAATTTCTGTTCACCGGTTATGATGCATTGTGAGCCGGGTATGAGCGAATGAGTTTTAAAATACATCAAAACAAGTGAACAAAAGCTTTAAAAATACCGTATCCCTTTCAAAAATGTCTTAAAAAAATAAAGCAACAACATGGCTGAGCTCGTTTTTCGGTCTGTACGCAAATATAAACGTTGATTGGTTGCTGAACAGTCCGAGATTATTGGACAGAAAGGTAAGTTTTGGCGGGAAAACTTCCGACTTGATCTTTGAACACAAATAAACGAGGACTAGGTGTCTTCACCGAAACGATGTGGACAATAATGTATTTTGGAACATTACTTCTGCTTTTTCGGTGAAATCTTTTTGCCGAAAAACGTCACAAATGAATGCCAAACTATTGTAAGCCCGAAGCGACACGAAAATGATACAAGGTAAGCAACAAACAATAAACGCAGAGAACGAAAACACGGCTTTCAAACGCAAAAAAATGTACAGGGAGCAATATAATAAATTCCTTACTGACTTCGTTTGCTTGTCTGTACCGGAAAGTATTTGCCTTCGTTTTTTTTAACTCTGACCTCATTGCATCAAAGCTTCAGGCAAATACTTTCTCCTACAGTGCCACACTGCTACACTCGGTTCATAAGTACAAGTATTTAATCCCTTATAGTTTCTGGTGAGCCCAAGTACAAACTATATAGTACCCGATTTATCACCAGACGGTTATTTTTCCATATCTTTGTAGTTAATTTAGCATATCACACTTTAACATTTCAGAATCACAAGAAAAGGGCCTTACTCGTCAAACGGCACAGTACAATTATTAATTAAAAAATAGAACATACTTCACCCTTCCGATCAACCAATACTTTCATCTTCTTTACAACTTTCTCTACCCCTGCATCCTTTCTCACTTTATGGTCCATTAAAATTGGGTTGCCATGCCAACTTGTCACATGTCCTTCTTTATTAAATGTAACTTGTAAATGGCCCAGGTATTTGCTATAAGCAAAAGCTTGGACAACTGGAACACGTAGGGATGTATTGTAATCTGGCTGGATAATATATGGGTATTCTCCTTGAGGTTTTTCTATAGATGGTGGTGTATTACCTCAGAATTATAAAAATAATGTTAACATTATGTGAAGACGGGAAAAAACTGTGTTACTTTGCTAATCTACCATATTCTACTACTTCTTGCCAGAGTAGTGATTCTACCTTTATAAAAATTGCTGCCCCCATCCACTCAACCAAAATGATCCCTAACCTCACCCTTCCCACAATTCCCTCCATACCCTGCATTTCTCAATGCTATGATATCCCATACAAATAACAACTTACCTTAACATACCTTGCCAATCCTACTGTTTCCCTATGTGTGTTGTTTTCAAAGTATGACCACATTCTCCCTTATGAAAAATTTGTCAGCCTCTTCACAAATGAAACAATTCTACACATGAAACATCTCATTTCAGATGTGAAATGAAAAATTTGAATGTGTAATTTGAAAATGCAAAAACCATGTTTTATGGTACTAGAATCAGTTGTGAAATTTCAATCCAGGCATTTAATATAATTTAAGTATTTTAAGTATTTTATTTATTTATTTATTTATTTATTTATTTATTTACTTATTTACTTATTTATTAAGCTTTGCCACTATGATATACAAAACGGGAGTACTCACACTAATATGCAGAATCAAATACAGATAGAGACTAATACACAAATGGAAGTATGAACTGTAGAGTTTAAGAGATGTGGCTGGGGTTGCTGCAACAGCTTGCACCAACTACTGTAGTCCCATATATAAATAAATAATTAGTAAAAGGAGAAAAATGAAGACAAAACGGTAAATCCACGTTCCAAGAGCTTTTTCATTGGGGACAATGTTCCAATAATATATATATATATGAGATTCAAACAATTTACATGAGAAATATTCTAGTTTCATATTTTAAAAGGTTTTTCAAATGTGACATAATGTGAAATGCCTTCTTACCTGATCTAAACCAATCCTATCCAATTCTATCCCATGGTATCCCACTCTATGATTTTATCATATCCTATTGACTCCAATATTACCAACTGTTTATCTGCCACCACCATACCTCTATCTCAACTGTTCCTTTTTTATTTGCACCCAATCCTCTCCTATATTATTCCCTTGGATTTCTATTTGACAACTAGTCCCAGTCCACTTTCGTGTTTCCAGATCACCTGGATCATCATGCCGTATTTGATGAATCTGGCCATAACATTATATAAATATTTATTAAAATGTTCAGTTAATAAGTGAATACCTGTAAAGAGAAAAGTATTTGAATGCCCACCAACCACAATATCAACTCCTTGTACTTTCAGGGCAATTTCCTTATCAACCTCAAATCCAGCATGTCCAACTGCAATAATCTTTGTGATTCCTCTAGATGTAAGTTCTGTTACAGCTTCTTGGACTGACTCAACTATTGGCAGAATTTTGATATTTGGACCTGAATCAGATGTTCTGAATAAAACAATAATAACATTAGCTTTACTTCAGTTTGTCCATTCAATTTCAGCTGTGTAGGATGATCCAGCTAAAAGTTTGAATCATTTCCAAATCATGGTTTTGCTCCAGGTGGATGGTGCAACAATCAAATCAGGTATACAACAGAAACTCTCTAACTATTGTTATGAACAAGTGAGTACGTTTATTGTCATATTTTAGCATACCTTCCAGTTGATGTTATAATGTATCCAACAATTCCAATTTTTTGTCCACTTATGTCAAACACCTGTCTTTTTCTAACCAATTGCTTGTTTTCCGGCCATGATGGTTCACTGCTAAAGTTTATATTTGAAACAACCACAGTACACTTTGTTCCTTTGAGGAAGCGGAGAAGATCATCAATCCCATAATCAAAATCATGATTTCCTAAAGTCTATGGATGAAATTGATAAAATTCAGAAAAACAACTTATAATGATACTTATTTTAAGATTGCAATCAAAGGGTCACACAAAAATTTGCCCAAATTTTAAGTCACAATAACCATAACAAAAAAATTATTTAGAAAGTGATGTATATTGGTACCAAAAAACACTTGTTAAAGAAAATCTACTAATTTTTTCACTCAAAATCTACTCATGCTAATTTTTTATCACTAGCAAGATTTCAAAATTTCCCACACTTTAAAGCTCATATTTGATTGGTTCTCCAAGGGTAATATGATTCTTTTCATTTAATTGGGACATTTTACACCCAAAGAAATTTCCATTGTATTATCTTTTTGACTCTCAATTATCCTTTGTCTGCTTTATGTAACCTTGCCGATGGAATGCTCTCAGCCAATCAGAAGTGAGAAATTTTTTCATGTATATCGTGGTATATTATCATAATAATTCTGATTATGATTATTGCTACGTTTATCATGGACCATAATTATGATCAAGGTTATAATTATGATGTTTATTTTTGATTATGATGTCAATGATGATTATTAATTACAATTTTACATAATTATATTTGCAATCTAACACATAACCATAATTATAATCATATTAATCGTAACCATAAACATAACTAGACAAAGATACACTGAAAATGTTACCTAAAAGATGCTGCATGAAAACACACCGGTACATTCTTTCTTCGGACAGAGTCGTGAACCAATTTTACCCACGAACTTGAAAACACTACATATAAAGAGGTGCATAAACTAAACAGTATGTAAAGCCCCTTACGTGATATACGTACCACCGCGGTAAAATTCAGCTCGTTGAGAAACGTTCTGGTTGCATTTCCTCGGTAAACCTCTGTCCAAATTGAACCTGAAAATCTGTCTCCTCCGTCCACTAAAACAACGTTTTTTTCGCTGTTTCTAACTTGCTTTATGGCTGTGGCCAGCCTCGCCACGCCGCCGAAACACTTCTTCTCAATTAACTCTGTTGCATCACATGAAAAACCAAACTGGTCAGTTTCTTCAAATCTTCCATGCAAGTCGTTTGTATGAAGTAGTGTTATGTTCATGGGTGTAGCTATGCATACTTGTCCGATATCACGCAGCAACACCGGATAAATGAAAACGAACAATACCAAGAAGGAATTCATAATGGTCGCAGTTTCAATAAACAACAAGATTAAAGATGGGAACACCTTCAAAGTTATATCCAACGGGTATCAAGTCCTAAATTCTCCCAATACACCATAAAGATAGAGCATGGATATGTTGCACCTTGTGCTAATGAAAGGTTATTAACAGCGTTAAGAAGTTTATTCAAAAATAACTCACGCCGTGGGAACCAGTTTGCGCTTTGTCCTAACGACCTTTGTCTTGGTTTTCTATGGTTTTCCGGGGTACGAGGATATGTCTGTCGGGAGAAACTGTTTTGAGAAGGATTAACAAGGCGCCAGACTGGCATTGCCGTTTGTCCTTCTTGAAAAGATATTCTTTTTCCGTTAGGCTAATATATCGATCCACTCTCATTCCATTTTCTGAATAGTTTAGCCACTTGTGCTTTCTTGTAAGTTATAGTATTTTCTGTTGTACTTCTGAAGTGGTGAATGCGTGGAATATTTTCAGTTTTTGCCTCGCTGTTTAATTTTACCTCTAGGTTCCGTTTTGTTACTTACACAAACCTAACTTAGGTTTTGTCAAGCTGTTGCTTGTACCTCAGCTCACATGAAAGTATACATGTTTGTTGTATATCATGTATAATGGACATGATCATGAGGAACTATTTTAAAAGTCTTGACCACTGGCACTGACTTCTTACCAGCTGTCAGTACATTAATTTCAATAATCTCTCAGATTAAATGCCCAAATTGTTTTTGAGGGATGCCAGATTTCTGAGGAATTTTTTTTACGCCACTTTCTAATACACCATTATAAAATTCAGAGGTCAACGTGACGTCATAGCGGCCATATTGGAACTTTAACAAAAGAATGACAGGAAAGATAGCTAAATAAAATAAAAGCAGTTCTGACTGGTTATTTTCAGGTTGATTTTCGCGCTCAATTTCTCGAAAGTAGTCCGATATTTTAGAGCTCTTTAGAGGTAAAACTGCTTACGTCACATTTCACGCTTCACTCTGAATTATTCAACATACAATGCGGACTCCTATCTCTTGCCAGTAATCCGAAGGGTCAACGATGGGAGTCGCCCTTTTTAATTGTTTTGCCCCGTTTTGTCCAATAGGAACTCTTCCCAGGACAGTTTTGTGGAAAAGAAACACGGTTTTTTGGGACGTTGCTGACAATTTCTTTTTTTGCATGATACAGCAATGTATGGAAGAAACTAGATTCGTAGATCTGAACGCGGTATACTTGCCACCTCATAGTAAAACAATTCAACAGTTGAGTCTTATTTTCGTGCTACTTTTTGACAGTCGGCCACCAGATTTGTAAATTTAATATTGCGGATTGGTTAGGGCAAAAAAATTGTTCGGTAAAAGAGGCTACCGGCAGATGCGATAGGCCACTGCTCCTTTTTGCAGATGCTATGGGATTCATCAAACTTCAAGTAAAGGAGTAGGATTGATGAATTAATGAATGTATGAGTTACTATATTATTCATTTAAATTCTGACTTTTTGTGAGAATCTAAACTCTAGTTTCTGGTGTATACCTATGAAACATCGCTGCTTGTAGTAATACGTCGTTACTTGTCGGAACAAGATAAGTTATAAAGTGCTAAGCAAACGTAGTCAAAATGGAACAAGCTACTATCAACGGCAAAAGCACGTAAGTTTGTTTCACTTTAACTCCAGTATTGACTTCAGTTGTTATCGGAGAGTTGTCCTTGAAGTAATTGACAATGACTTCATAAATAGAGTCACCACGAATCCGACTTCTTCTTTTCTTAGCAATCACTTCGTTGTAACCGGCGAAAGACGAACTTAAAACAAACTTGTATATTTCTGATATTTTCATCGGCTGATAGCACTTATTTGATGTACATGGAAAACTTTGTACTTCAATCTGTTCCACCCGTCGATCACCAGAGTTCCGAGGAGAATATTTGATGCGAAGACCTGAAGAATTAAAACAACATTTCCTCAAGTTGGAACAATTTTTTTATTCAGCGGAGCAACGCAGGATTTCCGTGAGGGGGACCTGCAAGTTAGAATGACTCGATCTTCCATGGAATTTTGATGGCATGGTCAACAGTTTGAAATTGTTAAACTTGCTGAAAAGTCATTTTCTCGCCTAAAGGGGGGGAACTTAAGCCTGCAACCCCGCTTAGCAACGCCACTGCTCCCATTGCTCAACTCTGACAAACGCCCGACGATTTTACTCGCCAAACGAAGACTTCTGGACAGGAAAGATTCAACAATACATTTCACATTTAAACTTTCCATATTTCTACCGGATTAAAAATACGAGATAAACACGAGACAAAACAGCAAAGGAAAGGACAGGAAATAACT
>JBAHVQ010000380.1:978940-1009322 GCA_036872915.1 Nanipora kamurai | reverse complement strand
AGAGAGCTGTAAAGTTCCAATCTCCACAATTTCGAGTGTTCTATCATGTGAGCGGGTTTCTTCGAAACTGAATTTTATGATTCATATGCCCTTTAATGATCAAGTAACCAAATTTTCCATTTGTGAAGTTTATAATTTTTCTTTTTGTAGAAAAATATTGTACATAGAGATCTAAAGTTAGGAAATATTGTATTAAATAGAAGGTAAGAATACAAACTATATATCTTTTATTTGCAAGAGATTTTTAAAAAGATATTTCTAGCTCAAATCAACAATATTTAATTACAATAAATCAGCTTCTTGACTCTGACAGTCTGCTATATTTTTATTAAACTGTGCAGGCAGGGCTCATTTCTTGATGAATATAATTATATGGTGTATTAGAACAGTATAGCTGACTGATGTTTTATACTGGATCATTAAAGCAACTTAGAGCACAAATTTAAGGAATGTGTCTCTGACTGCTTGAGTGTTCCATGATAGGGGAGTTCCAACCAAATTGCATGTGGTATATAAATTTATGTGTCAATGCTGCTCAAAATTGTATGTTAGGCATAAATGTCATCATTTACACTTACACATCTCAGAACATGTGGGAGTTTCATCTTTAGTGTGGCAGAAATTGTCTTGCCTACTTCCCTTTACTGTTTTATGTTACTCGACTGACACTTGTGTTCCTGTCTCTTTTAACTCTTTAGCAACCAACTGGTTTAACGTTTGTTCTATACAGGGTCATTAATGATCCTTTTTGCTATGGAAGAGTTAATGACTTTTCTATCTTGTCTTGTTGCAATTCAATTGAGTTGCTTATTAAGGAAAGTCTTTTTATTTCTGAATTTAAGCTTCCTCTGATTGAAAGTATTAGTCTGGTTCCACTCTCTTAGTTTTAATCCTTAGTTTCTCTCCTAATTAATTATTGATTTACATAAATATATCTGAGCTCAGCATTATTTACTTATATTTCACTTTGATAATGTTGCATGTTGGCCATGGAACATCAGTATAAAATGTCTTAACTTTGTTGCTTGGTCTTATTTTTTGAAAATAGTATCTCTGATTTTCATACTCTGATAAAGGGGTACACTAGGTCAGATATGACAACTATTTTTGATTTGTTTGAAGAATTGGAATCTTTTAAGAATGGTATTTATTGGGTGTTTAAGTTTTTGACAAAAATATATCACAGTATATTGGGGAAGAAATATAGCTACTGGACACTTTCAACCCACAGAATGATAGTAAACTCCAGTAAATGTTACTGAAGACATCTCCATAAAGTTGTTCTGATTCTTATATCACAGTATATTGAGGAAGAAATATAGCTATTAGACACTTTCAACCCACAGAATGATAGTAAACTCCAGTAAATGTTACTGAAGACATCTCCATAAATTTGTTCTGATTTAGAACTAAAAAAGTCACAATCACAAACTTCTGTTTGGGAAAACATCTTATTCGAGAAGATGATCTACTGAAGGATCAACGTGGAAGTCCAGCTTACATTAGCCCTGATGTCTTGAGTGGTATGTTCTTCAAGCAAATTGCTTTTTGGGTAAACATTAGATGAAATAAATTGAGAGCTCATATAAGTCAGACTTCAGAACAATTTCACAAATGACTGCATAGTTATGTATTGTTTTATTTTTGTGAATCACTGAGCATTCTTACCTCCTTTTCCTGGTATTTTTTTATACAGGAGCACCATATTCTGGCAAAGCTAGTGACATGTGGGCATTGGGTGTAGTTCTTTACACAATGTTGTATGGACAATTTCCATTCTATGACAGTGTGCCACATGAACTGTTTAGAAAGATTAAGGCAGCTGAATTCACAATCCCAAGGTAAGAAAACAGACATTACGGAAAATTAAGTCAGTTAAAGGCTTAACTCTTTCCTGTCCAAGGACTTTCCCCTTGATGAGTAAACCTGTCTGGTATTAGCCAGAGTACAATACTAAAGTCTCCATAGGTCACTGAGGACCTGTATGGCCAGGAAGGAGTTAAACAATAGTAGGACAGCCTTTCTCAAAGGATTTTAAAAAAGGCACCCTACCTAATGTAGACAGTGGTTTTTTTCTCAATAGTCAAACATACAATCAGCAATAGTTTGTTGACCCTTTCACTCCAAAATTTTTCAAAAGAAATTATAATTTGTTTAGTCTATTCAAAATCCTTTCGATAACCTATTGAAATTTGGTTGGAAGCTGAAGGGTTAAGCCATTGGCATGATAGGACATTTGTTTGTTTTTTATTACATTTTGCAAACACAATTAAGCTCTGATTAAGTTTTCTTAAAGTTTGTGGTAGCAAGTATTCTTGCAACATATATTCAAGCTGGATTTAAGGGTGGACAACATGGTTCCCTAAGGCCCTCACACTGAAGGGACCGGCCCTGCAATGACCTTGAATCATTTTTTACCTACTGAATTAAACACCCAACTAACTGGTAAGCACTAGCACTTTCTTATCTGGAAACCTCTTCTTGTAAAACCATAGTAAAAATTAACTTAAATAACCAAGCCAAAGATCTGTCTTTGTCTAATATGTCGGTCTATACGAACTTCTATCTTTTTCTTTTTTTCTGTCTATTCTTTTCTCTTCCTTTTTAATCTCATTTTCATTGCATATGACAACGCAGTACTGTATGTTTCTCTGTAGTGACAGCCGGGTTACCAGTGGGACAACAAGACTTATCCAAACGCTCTTGGTGTTAGATCCAAAGAAAAGACTGACTGCATCGCAAGTTCTTGATGTCTTGAGCAACACAATGAGTACATGGTAAGCTGGATCAATCGTAAAATACGAAAGGTTCGATTTAGGACCAGGAATTGGGTTGGGATTAGGGATTAGGCGAGAATCAGGATTACTGATTAGGATTATTGATGATTAATGTTAGAATTATTGATGATTAGTGATTAGGAATGTATTTCGACTTTATTACAAAGCCATTATCAAACCAACTTGAGTTGAGTTACCGCACCTGTCTTCGTCTTGTTTTAACTTGTATCTCAAGTTTCAAGATGTTAATTTTCGGATTATGTTTTATACTTTACTTATTATTACTCTAAATACAAATAAGTTAAACTGACAGGAAGATGTTCAACATTGAATCGATCCTGTATTGCCTATGCCTTGTCAAATACACCTTCAGGGGGTTCCATGGTGCAAACTCCTCAATGAAATTGTTATTTACAACTTTGCGGAAAGTTACCGGACGCCAAACAGTAGCGCCGGCTTTGGAAGAACGACCCAGCACTTCATAACGTAGTGTAATATCCATTTTTCTCATGACTTACTAGAATATGTATGCGGACTTCTGGTTAAGATAAGATTATATAGTACACCTTCTCTTGTTTTCACCATAAGATATGGCAATCTCTGTAGGAAAACCTGAAAGTCGTTCCTTTGTTTCACTGTAATGTTCTGACATATGTCTTCAATTCTCAGGTATCTTTCAAGTGCCACGTTATCCCCATTCCACGTGGTTCCAGATATTGACAACCTTCCCGAGGAAACGGAACGAAGCGAAAAAGAAAGAAAGGAACGACAGGAATTCGTGAGGAAACTGGATAGTTTAGAGAACGATTTCACAAAGAAAGATACAGGTTATTTTGTTCCACAAATCGCTAATGTGCCTACAGTTAGGCACCTTGGACGTGACGCGCGCAGACTGTCAGCAGGCGAGATGTTAACTCATCGGCATTTGTTTTAAACCACGACGGAACATCTCACATTTTGGTAGTGGCGAAGAACCTGACAAAGGAGCCTACTTCTGGCTTACGCCTTATTTTTGCTGTGGTGTTTTTTTAAAACAGAACCATCTTATCTTTGAACCTAATTCTGATTCATATAATCCACGGATTCTAGGAACGACAATGGTTTGAATTTACGAAATGAGTCATTTATTGCTAAGTAAACTTCCACGCTTCTCTTGTTGGACCAGAGATCTCGAGCGGAAATGAACTTCCATTGCAGATTATTAATAGTACTTGACCGACACCTAATCTGATGGTGGTTCCAAAAATTATAAATTAAGGATCACAGCTGCCTTGTTTTGGTACAAACTGCACATACTTTGTGGTCTACTTCCTCCGAAACTTAAGTAAATTAGTGTCAGTAACTTATAGATTATGGGGAGAAAATATTCACTTTAGGGTCAAATTAAATTGGACACCGTTCGTTCTGACTTACAGTTTGAAACATCACACGACATTAGAGACATTCTTTTACTGTTGGTGAGTTGGACCAAGTAATGTTGGACAAGCAAGACTGGTCTTCACATTAACGATTGGATCAACGAAAAAGTTGTCGCCTGGTAAATTATTTGTACCAGCTAGGGTTGATAAAAGGTCAATCTAACTGAGCACCAGAACAACTTAAACGAAGTACTCGTGGAATGTCTACATTTAGTGCACCTCTTCATCACTATTCTAGGTATTTGTAAAAGATCAGAGCCAGTAAACTGCCAAAGACTGAAAACAAAATGATATTTTAAGAAAACTCCCACGTGGAAATGAAGCAAATGTTAACGATTTGGGTAACGGTCATTCGTCGACGCCAATCAGTCGCTCTCTAAACTCTGGTAATGAGTTTGTCTAAAAGTATTACTGTGATTAAGGAGAAACTCTGGTAGAAACATTAAGCTGTTCCAGAAGAGTGTTGTTACTGCCGTCACTGAATGGGACTGTTACGGTACCATGGGAATGGCCTCAGCTACTCAATGGCATTGTACCAAGGTCTGTCTAGCTCGCATGTATAAGGATACCCGGAACTCTGACCCTTCTGCTTAATAAACGTCCGAGATGAATCATAGGCATCCTGTTCCAAGGCACTATTGTCGACAAACCGCTAGCTCTTACTGCTGTACGCATGGAACTTGGCTTCTTTACTCTTTCCTGTACGAGACATCTCGTCATGACGAGTAAAATCGTTGGACTATAGCCAGACTAAAGCAAGAGTCGGATTCGTCCATACTGGTTGTATGCGCTTCAGCATTTTCCCCTTTCCTGTAAGATGTTACGATTGACGCACTGGCTTCTTCGTAACTTTTTTAAGTGTATTAATTGTGGATTTCCCTGTCTAATAGTAAAATTATCCGCCTATCTCCATCTCTTCAGTCTAGGTATAGAATCTCTGTAATGACATACCTGAATTTACTTCGAAATGCAACGGAATGTTAAACTTGTACAGAAACAGAATAATATATTTAAAGACATTTGTAATAAAGTTCTGTATATATTTTCAAGTTTGAATATTCTGTAACCGAAATAGAATTTGTCTAAAACGGCAAAGTCTAACCTTCCCCACGGGGACATCAACGTCAGACAACACCCTGAAACACTAACGTTACTCTGATCGGCGGTGAGATGCTCTATTGAACATTTCCACGAAAAAGTAATGGGAGAAACTAGAAGGCGGTTTTTTGAGAAAATATCCATGCACCTTTTAATTTCAGTACACATTGTAAAGCAATTTGTTATTTGAAAACGTTCTCAGCTAGTCTAGTAGTCTTGGTCCTTTGTCCTTTCCTGACGCCTGAAAGACCAAAAATGAGCCTCAGCAAAAAGTGAATATCATGTCCTGGCTTCCGGCCGTTTATGCTTTCCCTAATCATATCAACAGATACTTGGTCTTTGATGCAGAGACCTGGTTCTGGCAAACGACTGGAAGGAGGCTATTCCTGGCTACCTATACATGGCTATTCATGGCTATACCCATTCCTATATATACTCACACCTATACATGGCTATTCGTAGAGAGAGTCATGCTTTCTTCGACGTAACTGTGAATTCTAAACAGAACTTTCCTATTGAGAAGCACTCGCTGTGTCTAATCCGTCCACTTACCTATGGAGACTACAGTACACTCTGACGATACTCGAAATTAGAACAGTTCGAAAGCCAACGGATTCATGAACGTGTTTAAATCTTATTTTATGAAGCCTTATTTTAGATTGTCTTGATACAGCCTTCAATAGGAGAAAAACTAAAAGAATTGACGTCTTTTCACCGGAAGATATTAGAACGCGAACATGGTTAGTTAAAAAATAGAAAAAACAAAGCATTGTTCTATATATAGAGATAAGATCTATTGGGCCACAGTTTGTTGTTTTATTCTAATTGTTTTAGGCAGTAGCAAAACCGCAATGTTTTCTTGGTCAGACAGTCTTTTTTCTTGATTACCAGTCATGTTCATGCCTGACTGCGTATTTTCTATATTTGTTTAATTTAAATTATCTCTTACAGCCATAAAAAATGGATTTTCATGGCATCAGTCAGTTCGGTTAACATTTAACAACCCTGGGACCCGAAATTAACGCATAAAAGCTACTTGATTCCCGTATTTTGGTAAATCAATCATCACCTCGATTTTCGTTACATTAGCAGAAAATACTTTTTAAATGACGGTTTCCGTACAACGATGTTATCTTTTTCTTGTGTATTTGCGTTATGCATGTTGAAATAATTTGAATAAAGGTCAACTTAAGTTCCCTTCCTCTTATCTTATCAATTCCACTGATTTTCTAATTTCTCTTTTGTCTACCTTCTGTAAAAACTTTAATCACAAAGAAGCAGAATGGACAATGTTTGTCTCTATTACCGTGGGATAACGTTGACTTCTGCCGAAAAGTTCTGTATATTTTAATCACTAAATTTGTTTGCCTAAATCAGGTTGCTGTGAGTCAATATGTTAGAATAACTGTACACGTGATGGCTGCCATGATGTAGATCCAACTCAAGCTTATCTTTTGCCGGTAAAAAAAACCAATCCAGTTGCTATCTTTTCATACGCTAAATGTAATTGTTTTTTCGTGTAATAATGTTCTATGGTCCACTTGTCGTTCTGAGTGGTTCAGCCATCTTGATGTACTCATAATTTGCATATCACTATAATTATTCAAACAAGGTCTGGTTGGTTCGACCGCCCGTGGTTTTAGGATGTGAGTTTAAGATATACTAAGGTTGCCTTGGAGGAGTTTTAATCGCAAGTCGTTTGGGGCTAAGCTAGCCGAAATTACGTAATATCCAAAATCATTTAAGGAAATCTTGAAGAATGAATGGATTACGTTTATGTTTGTTTTTGGTGAGGGTTTTCAGAAAAAAAATAGTGAACCTAGAACAAGCGGATATTTAGATATTCAGAGATAATTGCAAAAGCCGACAAGTTAACAATCGTTTGCATTTAACAATTTATTTTATTTTTACTTTTCTAGCCCATCGGATGTATTCTCTTAACTCCTTCGACTTCGGATTCAGGTAAGCAACCTCCAAATCAACAAAATGTTGAGATAGTGTTTGTGTGTTGTATGCATACATAGGACGGCATTGCAGAAATCTCTAGGACAGAATCACGGTGGGATCGAGAATGTTATTGTCGCTTGCTACTTTAGTTCATAAAGAAAGGCATCAGTTATCGTTAATCCTTTCCAGCCTTACATCGCTGTATTTAAGAGGGGGTCATCATAATATTTCTGCATGGAATAAATAAACTAAAGACATTAACTTGATCAAATACAAAAGGCAAGCGTGCACACTTTGGGACTGACGATTGGCTAGGTTTGCGTCTTCAGCTCTACCTACAGTCCGCAAGATGTCACATGTTCGCAATAATCAATACCTAACTATATACGTTTGAGAAATTCATGTGAGCAATCGAAGTCAGAAGTAGATAACGAGCTGCGGCCAGTTTCTGAAGAAATCCTTTTTTCTGACGACTCTCAATGTCAGCCAGCCAAGCAGATTTGCGAAAGCAACCTAAAATTGCTATTTTTAACTTCTATTTGTTGTTCAGGTTAAGACCTTTTGATGTTTTTTCAATCATTAATAAATCATGAAAATGAATTGGCTGAAAATTTTGATATAAATAACGTAGGTGGACTATATAAATCAGAGTCTTGAAAATCACGCTTTTCTAAAGAGTAAAAAAAAACTGGGTGATCTTATCAAACTGATGGAGGAAGTCGCTTCTCCAAACCTCAATCAAATACAACCAACCACGGATAAGAGCGCTTTTTATGAGTTTTTATTAATTGACCACCATTTTTAAAGGACGGGTGGAGCACGTAGCAAAGATGGCAGAGCAGTTAGAATATCGTGGGGAGGAGGGCGTAAGACCCGGGGCATCGAGTGTTCCTGGAGCATGCTCATCCGGAAAATTTTTCAGGAATTTATTTTCGAAAGTCTCGGAAACACTATTTCCTGCACCTTTAATGTATGCTTTGAGAGAAACCTAAAGGTTATGTCAGTCACACAATTTGAGTAGATGGTAGCAATGGGACCTTTTGGCTAATATGCTACAACATTTGAAAAGAATTTGATATCTGACTACACTTATACAGTGGGGGTGGTGCCCCATTGATGTTGGGGGCGCGGCCCCTTTGCTCGTCATTTTCGCTGCCCCTGTTATGTTAGCGTACTACCATTATTCTTGATGTGCAGATTCACGATCCTGACGGCATTTTCAAAGTACACTGTTTGAAGCTGCCTTGTCAATCTATTTTGTTATTGATCTTGTCGAGGTCTGTTGGCTCGAAGTTTTATTTCTTGTGGTTAAAATGGCAAACTTGAATGGCCAATTATCATTACGCCAATCTTGCAGCATATCTCGGAGCTTACTGAATGATGGATTAAATTACGAGAATGTGCTGCACGAAAATGTATGTTTCATAATGTTTGGAATAAAAATGTGCCGGACGATATTGCAAAAATTGTCGCGAGTGCCGGGCGCTCAAAATTTATGACGTCTGGTCTGGCCCGGCGTCGCCCAGCGTAGCTACATCCCTGGTTAAGACAACCCAATATTCTAAACTTGTTCTTTCTCTTTATTACAGTGCGACATGAGATAGAATGTCAAGGTTCAGTCATGACGTTAAACTGTTTAAACAAGTCGTTCGCTATCACCATCGAATATGCTTTCTACGGTCGAAGGCATCTTGGTTATAAAATCTGTTTCAACCACGGCCAAATGTCGTCCTCTGATGAGGTTATGTGTGAACATAATAGTGTCTATTGTATTGTGAAGGAGCGTTGTGATGGCAGAATGAATTGTAGCATTCCAACGAACAAAGAGACATTGCATGAACCATGTCCACATGTTTACAAGTATTTACGCGTAGGTTATAAATGTGGTAAGTTTTTGCAAACCATACCTAACCGACAATATCTACAGATGACAATTACCTAAAAAGTTTCGTTTAAGTCTTCGGTTACATTACCCTGAAGTTCAACTTGTAATTTCCACAAATTGATTCAAGAAATTTTCAGTCGTATTAAGACCTGATATTTACGCACTGATATACAAATATAGCGATACATATATACATAGATATATGCATGTATACATATACAGGTGTCCTCCAAAAAATTCCCCCCATCAAACAATTGAATACGTCGTTTTTTTAAAGAAAAAAAAGTAAAGCATAACAGCGTAGTTACAGGTATCAAAGTCCTGTACTGTCTTACTCCAAAAAATTCCCCCCATCAAACAATTGAATACGTCGTTTTTTTAAAGAAAAAAAAGTAAAGCATAACAGCGCAGTTACAGGTATCAAAGTCCTGTACTGTCTTACTTTATATTATGTGTAAATGCTATGGAATGTCGAAAGAGTTTTCATTAACCTTTTAAAATTAGGATTCATATTTGAATTGGGATTTGCACATCCTTATTTCGCACAATATACTGTATTTCTACTTCCTGAGCCCTAGGTGCCTTGCTGACGGCGTCCTTAATTTCTCCCCATGCAATCTCCAGAGATGAGAAGTTCAACTGCTCACGTTCCACTAACACCTTCTGTTATG
Organism: Nanipora kamurai; assembly: GCA_036872915.1. Lineage (NCBI taxonomy): Eukaryota > Metazoa > Cnidaria > Anthozoa > Scleralcyonacea > Helioporidae > Nanipora > Nanipora kamurai. The sequence continues at coordinate 999,526 of JBAHVQ010000380.1, read as the reverse complement.
GTTATAGATAAACAGCCCAGTAAAGTTTTCGAACGAACAAGCTCTGGTTGTACGACACCAACGTCTCCATCAAGTTCTCACAGTGTAAATGTGACGTCGTTTAGTCAGGCACAGGTTACCGCCACTGCCATCAAAAAGGGCCATTCAACACCACTAACAACACCATCAAATGTAGTTCCAAATGTAGGTCCAAATGCAACTAAAAACAAATCTGTCCAAATACATGCTGTGAAAGGACAACAGGGAACAATGAAATTGTATCAATTCATTCTCAGTTTTCACATTGTCCACCAAGGTACGTTCTTTGTATGAAAACATAGATAACACCGAAAAGCATACTATGAATTCAGTGGTTTGGTTTTGCTATGGTGTACATGCTGGTCTTCCTATCGTGATTGCTGTACTTGTGTTTTTCCCCCATGCGATATTCTCGGCCCAAGAGACTCGGAAAGCCAAGCAAGAGGAACTATTCTAAACAGAAAATGATCCACGATGGATTTATGGGCCAGAAAGTCAGGTTACATTCAAAGGAAATGTAAGCGCTGGAGATGGAAATTCAATTCGGAGAATCTGTGTAGACATGTACTGACTAGCATAAACTCACCCAAACGTTCAGCTGCTGGTATGGAACTTCAGAGCACGTGGTCTAGAAGCAGCCAAAAGCGCTCCGTCGAGATCACGTCGGTATTCATGTTTGCATTTAACCATAATTCTTGCGGCCCCAACTATAGAAAATGGCTTATTTGCAATCATTTGAAAGTCAATTTGGGTTCGTTTGTCCGCATTTTGTTCTGTGAATAACAGCTCGGCTGTACGCTATTGCAAATGGTAAAATTCATCCTACTCACTCTCCAGAATAAAAAAGACAAAAGCAAAGAATCGTGGCTATCTTCCTGCCTGGTGATTTGACCGCAAGCAAAAGGCCTGGGACTAGCAGCACAATAAATATCCACTTTCATATCTTTAATCAGTTGTAACATTCTATGTCTTTTGTAAAATTGTTTCAAACTTTGAGTTAGTATTCAACAAAGGGAAAAGTATTTCCATTACGAATTTAAGAACAAAATATGATATAGTTTATGAGATATTAACTCACTTAAATTGGAAATGGATTTCTATTTGTCAACTAGTCCCTATCCACTTTTGTTATTCCAGATCACTTGGTTGGAATGATAGTTTAGAGATATCACAGCGTAATATCCCCTTTCTGTTTAAATATCTAGTTAGTCATTTTAGTAGAATTTAGTCGATGTTTGCTGATTTAATTAATGTTATCTTTTATGTTAAAACACTATTCAAACAGTAACCAAAACTTGGGCTTAATTTTTTTAAAATCAGAAATTTTGTAAGGAAAATAATTTTTAAGTATAAGCTAAGCTGAACATAGATCAGTTTGTGTAGTTGGCGTTTTGATGGTCTTTGAAGTGCTTTCTCGTGCGTTTTTTTTTCCAGATTGCACTCAAACCAAGATATTACCTATACTAATAATCAATCCAGCTAAATTAGTCAATTTGGCTGACTTAGTCAATTAATGTCTGTCTCCTCTTCTATTACTCTACTGCCATAGTCAAAGGTTATTGATGTAATATGTCATACACGAGGAGGAGTGTTCCATCAGACTATCCAAACACCTCGAAGTTTGTTGAAAACCAAGGCGATAGCCCAGGTTTTTAACAAACTTCGAGTTATTTGAATATCTGAAATACGAATTTCCAGGTATGATATTGCATCTCAAAAGATTAAGTATCGGTGAAAGTTGGCTTAATTTATGTAATTTCTTCCCCAGATATTCAAACCACGTCTCAGTAGTAATTTCCTTTGTGTTTAGTTCATGAATTATCAATGATTTGCGATTAAATTGCGAGAACTGAAAGCGTTGATCAATTGTCATTAACTAGTAAAGCGAGCAATAATTTTTCACGTAAACTGTTGCTGCTAGTCCAGTTTTTTTGCAGACTGAGAAAGCCAGCACTTGGCGAATTAGAATTCACTGGAAAAAAGATGTAGGTGGTACGAATGTAACTTGAATCGAAACGAGGTTAAATTTGGTCAGCATAAAAACATCCCTCAAGTGCTTGAAGAAAGGGAGGTGGTACCGAGTGAAGTGGTGCTTGACCGGCCGAAATACCAGCTACCTACCGATCACCAAGGTCAGTGCTTGTTAACAGAAATTACAGTAAACGTTTACCATCCAAGTAACCACAAATTGTCTTGTTGAGAAAGAGTGGGTTTAAACGATCGAAGCTGAAGTGTTTACCACGCAATTCATTTTAACGATTAGCTAGACTGCTAGAGAGATCATGCTTGGGATATAACAGTGATTTCACGATCGTTATCTTTGGAAACGTACTAGATTGAAGTTCAACACATCTTTAACCTTTACAGAGCGGCAGGCTTGGCGACAGATATCACGTAAAATGGCTTAAATGCATTTCCGGAAATTCACGCAAAGAGTTCCAAATATCTTATTATATTTCGTAAGGGTATCCAAATTTTGATTCAATAAGAACAGGAGTTTCATATGTTGTTTTCATAGTATACAACCCATGAACTATCCCATCGTCTCTGTATGTACAGCAATTGTGGCTGTATGTGGATAGAGACAATTGAAAACAGAACATTACCTTCATCGTTGTCGTCGAATATCACTTGTATGGGAGGTGTTGTGTCAAGTATCACCTTATTTTACGTTTTTCTGGCACAGCTTTTTGTACATTTGTTACAGTAGTGGGTGTGGGGTGCAGTTGGACTTCCCAAACTCCCTCCTGCTACGCCAGGTGTGAACCACTGACCCATATATGGTGTATACAGGCCAGTGGTGCGAACCTGTTGTCGTAACTTTTGTCCACTATCACCATCCTTCCTGATCACCGGTCAGGGTATATTTGAATGTAACTGTTCATCACCTTCTGAGCCGTAGTAGTTCAAGGGTTTGATTACTTTAGCGGGGCTGTATCCAACTTCATAGAACCTCCTTTTAACCAGGCTGATACGTGCTATGAAGACTTTCTCTCATTCACAGCCGTAAAAATATTTTCATGTGATTTAGGTGTATCTCTGCAGCTACACCCGTAAAAATCTCACATGTTGTCAAATGCTTGTTGGTTCAACAAGCCTGTAGCAATATTGTCATCATGACAGAACAGGACTGGGAAAATAACATTGTTCAGTCATGTTTCAACATTCTGTTACAGTTTGGCGAATCAGCAGCGGTTGTTCATGTATGCTGGAACAGGTAAAATCAAGCTTGATACAACAATCAAGTTCGTGGTTGTTGTAATATTGCTGTCCACCCTTGTTAGTTCGTCATGCCCGAACAGCATGTAGGGTCGTCTGAACAACATTATTGATTTAACATGATTGCATTAAGCTGCTCCACCAGGCATGAGCAATGTTGTCAGTTGGACAACATTGTTCATGCCTGTTCAATTCGTGCTATTAGTAAGTAACGCGCGAGGATTTTCGACACTTTCACGAAAAACGACGCCAGAATGAACGATGGCGGATTGAAGAAACGCTGCTGTTGCCACTTACACATGTGTATAAAAACACGGAAAATTCTCCATTCAACGAACAAAAATAGTATTGATTACAGACCCGAAAATGTGCTGGCGGAACAACCATGTTCTTGCTTGTTATTCTATGAAATAAAGTTTTAAAGTCCAACTTTTACTATTTAACGTTAGCACTAGATTGCAATGAAGAAAATAAAACGTCACATCTTTTGAAGCTTGAACAGACTTAACTTGATTGTTATCTTTTTTGCAAAATTTCCTAGTATGCTGTTTTCAGGAACGTAAATTTGCAGCTTACAACAGGAGATCCCTTTATGGCAGTTGATCGTACTCCTTCCCTTCTGCTCGGCGCTGGATCCGCCCCAGTACCCTGATCAGTGCGTTTCCACAAGCACGGTGAGATTGTGGTCATGTAGTCAACCTTACAGTTTCGAGGAAGAGCGCGTAATTCTGGCTCTGTTGGTACCAAATGCAGCACCACTTTTCAGTTCTTACTTTGCGGTGAGTGATTTGTATAACTACTCCGTGATACTTTTAACACTTAATGCGCTCTAGTGGTTTTGTTTTGGTGCTGAAAGATATACTGAGATATCGATTAACCCTAAAACGATATATTTTCAATTACACTTTCTCAGTTGCTGAATGTATCCACGTCAACGTGATGGTAGGAACTAGAGGTCGTAGGCGATCATGGAAGAATATCTGTACACCTCTTAATTTCAGTATACATTGTTTATCGATTTATCACTTGAAAAAGTTCTCAGATAGTCTAGTCGTTACGGTTCCCTGTCTTTTCCGGGCGCCTGAGAGGCTGAATTTCGGCTCAGCAAAAAGTCAACTATATATCCCGCCTTCCGGTCAATTATACTTTTCTAGATTTCATCAACAGGTACTTGGTCTTTGGTGCACAAGCAAAATATTTTTTGTTGATTCAAGGAGATATGATTGTGGCAAACGAAGGAGAACGAAGGAAGGTGCCTGGAAGGAGGCGCCTACACATGGCTCTTAGGGATAAGGTCTCAGGATTTTTTAGATATAACTAAGAATTTTAAATCAACCTTTTCTCTTGAGATCCACTTTTTCTTATCCGATCTGTTAATAGCAGTACATGTTGAAGATACCGCATTGTAGGAAAGTTCAAAAGCCAGCGGAATCAGGAACAACGTACTTGTTGAAGGCATCCTTGAGAACAGGAAATATAATTCCGTTGCTTTTTTTAGAACCTGCTCTCAGATATAAGTGAATTCGAAAAGTTAAAAGGAAAGAAAAGGAAAATAACAGATAGGAATGGAATAATATAGAAAGGATAGGAAAGAAAAGAAAGGTAAAGGATAGGAAACTAGGGAAAGGAAAGCATAGTAAAGGAATGGAAAAGGAAGGGATGCATTCTGCAATTTGCTTGCCATTTTAAAGCAATGGACATTGAGCAGAAACCCAAAAAACCCGGACATATAGTGATGCAGAATCACAAAATAACTGACAAATATCTCAGCAGTTCGAATGCCTGTTTGTCATGATCTATAAACCGGTCTGTTTAACAAACATCTTGTGTTTTTTAATCTGACACAAATGGCAACAATGGCGATCTCCTTCGATTTTCACTTCTTCTGGGGTTGTTCATATGGGCAAGGTTTACTCATTTCATCAAAACTTTACTATGGTTGCGTGTCTGGATATTGGAAAAGGAAAAATCAATTTTAATTATTTTTTACCACCGTGGAAAGATTTTCGTGACGCAAGCCAGTTCAGACAGCCGGGCTTTCCCGCTAAAATATGCCACTTACATGCACGAGTCATTACACAATTTACGTACGTCAGTTAACAGCTCCATTAACGGATAAAAGCTACTTGATTGTATGGCGAAATACAAAAATGGCAGATAGTATTCTTATCAACCAACCTATGGTCGAGGATTATCACCATGCTGAATTTCGTTACATTAGTAACAAATGCTTTTTGAATTAAGGTTTTCGTGCAACGGCATTACTTGTTTGTTTATGTATTTCCTTTATCCATTCTGGAATAATTTGAATAAAGGTCAACTTGAGGTCACTCCTGGTTATCTTATCAACTCCACCGATCTTCTAATTTCTCCTCTGTCTGGCTTCTGAAAAGATTTACGGCTAAAACCTCCCAGATCTTTGTTAATCGTTGTAAGACCTTGAATTATCAAACAAGCGAAGAAGATGGACGTGTTTTCGGAAGAGGGATCGACTCGTCGGCAGCAAAAGCCCGTCTTTGGTTGCACAGGCGCCATGTGCACAGGGGTCCTCAACTTTAACCTACAAACTACGTAGTTATCTTGGTAACATTACAAAAAAATTATCAGCGCAGTCCAGTGAGTCTAACCTGCGATGTCATCGCGTGCTGACAATCCCTAACCTTCAGATCGAATAAAAGACGGAAATCAAACTTCTCGTAATTGTCGTTCAAACGACGCTCTTTCCACTTCGAAGTTTGCTCATACTGAGGTATTAATGAGCGTCTTGTTTCCCGCTACTAATTAAAAACTTTAATCAGAAAGAAACAGACCGGACTGTGCCTACCTCTGTTACGGTGACAATACATTGATTTTCTTCTGAACAGTTCCGTAAATTTTAATCATTAAACTTGTTTTACTAAATTAGGTTACTGCCATTATGAGAGAATAACTGTATTTCTGAACACTGCCATGATGCACATCTTGCTCAAGTTTATCTTTTCCAGCCAAAATGTCAATCCAGTTGCTATTTTTTCCTGAGCTTAATGTAATTGTTTTTCGTATAATAATACTCTGTGGCCCACTTGTCCTCTTTCTGATTGGTTTAGCCATCGTGATGTACTCAAAATTTGCATATCACTATAATTATTCAAACAAGGTCTGGTAGGCTCGACTCCTTATTCGACTGCTGGTGGTTTTAGGGTCTAAGTTTAAGATATACTAAGGCTGCCTTGGAGGGACTTTAAGACTGTAATCGCAAGTGGTTTGGGGCTAAGCTGGCCGTGTATGCCAAAGTTACGCAACATCCAACCCCAATTAAAGAAATCTTGGAGAATGAATGGATTACGTCTTCGTTTGTTTTTGGTAAGGATTTTAAAATGAAAATAGTGAAACTGGAGCTAGTGGATGTTCAGATATTCAAAGATGATTGCAAAAGCCGGCTATTTTTCTGATGAGTTTACTAACAATCGCTTGCGTTTTATTTTTCTCTTTCCAGCCCGTTGGTTGTATTCTCTTAGCTTCTTCGACGTTGGCATCTGGAGAAGATTCAGGTAACAAGCTTTTAACTTTCAGATCAACAAGATATTGAGATTGTGTTTGTGTCTTGTATGCATAGATTTATGTACTTAAGTGAAGTCTAGATGCTTAAGCTGCTCTGAGTGAAATCATCCTTTCAATGGAACTGATATATTTTAAGTACAGGCCTCCTATCATGATATACAAGCCACTGACACGAACGTGAAAAAGATTCAGTGGAATGGCTACAAAGGACTATATACTTACACAGGGATGTGGTAGAAGAATGTTAAGGGCTATTTGATATATTTGTCGCAAGATAATTACCACTGTTTGCTCTCTTGTGCTTTATCTCTTTGGAAAGTTCAAGGTGTTCCGCGAATCTGAATATATGACTTTGTCGAGTTCTTGTTTCCTGCGAATTTCCGCCAGCAGATACAAAACATAACCGACACTTGTCTTTGCTTGGCATCGATCGATCTAATTTTGAAGAGCTAGAAAACCTAATAATTGTCAGCAGCCTTGGCAAAAATTGCATGAAAAATAACTCTTGAGTATGTTTGTTAGGGATGTGGAGTCATGAAGTTTCTCGTGATATTGTGTTAATTGACACACTGTGAGGGTTGTCAAAACTCTGTGGTATTGAGAACATTAGAACTGACAACCTCGAAGAAGATAACTTCTGAAACCAAAATTTGAATGAGCTTTGTCAATGTTATGAACCTACAAAGAGTATGGTGCCATCATATTTTGGGCAGAAGGTGTTTATAGGTGCACAGGTTTATTGCAAGCTCTGGCGCGTAACGTGTTCTCGGTTTGGCCGAATGAAGGCGCAGGCTTCGAATGCAAATTTCAGTGTCACCTGTACTCCGGTCATTTAAAATAGGTTTACTTTTTCATAAGTTTAAAACAGCATTACAGAAAACAGTGTGAAGGATTTACGTTTGGATCGAATAAAATGTTAGTGTCGCTTAGTACTTTATTGTATAAACATCGTAATGCACTGTTTGCCATTAGTTATCATTAATCCTACCCATACCTACATTGCTTTATCTTCAAGAGTGAGTCTGTGGTTGTATGTGGTTTCTGCGTGGAATTAATAAACTAAAGCAATCAACTAGACCGAATACCTAAGACAAGAGAGAACATTTCGGGAAAGATTAGCTGGTTCTGCGTCTTTTGCTTCACAGCAGTCTTGTGTCAAGCCCCCGTAAGATATCACGTGTGCGATAACCAATACCTAACTACATGCATTTTTGCAACTCGTATCAGCACCCAAAGTCTGAAGTAGGTAACGGTGTGCGGGTTTCTGAAAAAAATCCTTTTTTCTGACGACTCTCGGTTGAACGCCAATTCAATTGAATGTTGTTGAATTAGAAGTTTTAAGCAATCTTGGTCAGCCGAGCACATTGCAAAGACAACTGAAAGCTCCTCACTTGAAATTGCTTTTGTTTTAACTTGTGCTTGTTATTCAGGTTAAGACCTTTTGATGTTTTTGCTGTCATCAATAAATCATGAAAATGAATTGGATAAAAATTTTAATACAAACAACCTCCATGTAATATATTGTTCGGAGTCTGGTAAATCTTGCTTTTCTAAAGGAAGAGATGATCTTATCAAACTAATAGAGGAGGTCGCTTCTTCAAAACTCGATCAATAGAACCGACTGCGTATAAGAGTATTTGTTACGAGTTTTTATTAATCAGCCACCTTTTTTCAAGGACAGGTGGAGCAAATTCATTATGTAGGCGTTCTGCCATTATTCTCGACGCGATCAACGCAAATTTACGCTCCTGATGAAATTTTCAAAGCATACTGTTGAAAACTGGTATGCCAATCTGTGGTGTCGTCGATCATGTCTAAGCTTTGTTTATTGTGGTCAATACGGCAAACTGGAATGGCCAATTGTTGAATAGTTTAACTTCATTTAACTACTAAATATAAATCCTTGTGATTTCAAAGACCTCTTTAAGAATGACCGCTAAATTAACGCAAACCAATGATTTCCATCTAAAGTATTCGAAACATTCTTTTCACAACGACCAACTGTTTCTTCACAATTCCGATCAAAACTGAAAATAGCGAAAGGAGAAACTAGAAAACGGTATTATATGGACTCCTAAATTGCCGTTAAGCTGAAAAATAATAACTTCAAGAAACTTTACCCAATATTATGTATAACGTCTGTGGTGATGGAGAGACTAGATGATTTGCTTTACAACACAGTTTTTCGCTATAGAGCCAACAACACTTACAACAACTGAAGTAGTCCAGTGAATGTGACATTTTTTCAATTCACACTCCGCTCTAAGTTAACTGAAGTGATTAATCCTCACTCGAAACCCAACGGCTGTCAAAATGGCCGATGGTAGACGAAATACTAGTCACGACTATAATGTGGTGTTGTACAACGGTCCTATATAATAATCATGCAAGTTATTTTAAAGTGAAAAGGATTTGAACAGTCGCTGAAATCCCATGCCGTTTGGTTTCTTGTGATAACCCACTGTTTTGACAAGACCGTTAACAGCAATTACCGACTTCGCTCAGTCTTTAGCAGGTACCTGATTAGCACATCCGCAGGAACCTATGGCTTGCGACATAGCGGGGCGACAGAATTTTTGTTTTTTTGTTGTTTTTTTTCACCAAAGCATGCCATAATTCACGACAGCTGATCAATGTCATGGCAAATATGCTGCTGGAAAAAGAGGAAACGATGACTGGTATGCGTTGAATGAATTTTAAATGTCGATATACACACGCAGATACCTTATAGGTGTGCTCCATTAGCGCGCTAATATCTACAAGGACACAACTTATGACCGTCTGTCATGGAACTCGTTGAAGGTTTTTGATGATATTAGCTTTCACCATATGTCATTCCAAGAACATAATATTTCTAGATGTTCACCCTGGTTTGATAAAATTAGTCCCAACTTTACCGGCCAAGCTTCTTGGCTTTGACTAATGTACAAGAAACTTGTACACAAGATGCTAGAGACACTTGCTCCCTTTCTCTGATTAAGAGTAAATTTAATTTGTTCCGCATTTTAGCTCCGTGAACAAGGTCACGAGAAACAAAGAATTTCACAAAATTAATAACTCATCTCCACTTTATCTGATATTGACGGACAAAAAGCGTTTGTTCCAACGAATGATGTCTATATTTATTAATTCCTTTTAAGAAATTTTTCAAGTTTAATTTCCAAGGAATTGTATGTAAATTCATTTAATTATAAGCTGTGGTTCTGTTTAGTCCGTACCTTATCAGATGAATATCAGAAATCCTGAGTCAACTGGTCGAAAGCTTGGAATTAAACAAATTTACCTGCTGTTGGACAAATATTACTGGACCCATTCTTTTGGGACTACTCCAGAATAGGAACATAGGGAACTGCGTCATTTTGCGACCTATTCCAGTTAAAGTATGAATGGAATTGCGCTTCTTTTGCTCTGTTTGAAGCATAGATTGCCGAGAGCAAAAAATTTGTCGATTCAGCCAAAATACAGAATTTTGTTTCTGTATTCTGATTTCTGGAATAAGAATTGTCAGCATAGGTCCCAAACAACGTACCCTTGCATTGTGTACCATATGCCTCTTGCATTATTGGTATTTATCATTGTATCCATATGTCATCAAGACCAAAACGCATACGGTCGTTAATTGTCGAGGCCCTAGTTAATATTTAGAAAGGGAAAGCAGCGTGTTGTAAATGTTAAAATTGTATTAGACTTGAGAATTTACATCAAAATAACATGTTTACATTAGTTCCATGCATTCATGGTAAAATTCTATCGAGAAACAAAGTCAGGACCATATTGATTTATCTTTATCATACATCAACACTGAAGCTTTTTGATATAATTTGATACGTACAATGAAAGCCTGAACCATTCCTCACAATTTGAGCTGAAGTAGGAATCTGTATTCATTAGTTATTAGTCTCATGCCGTTAGTTTCATGTTGGCTACAATGGTAAAAAAGGAAATGTATACTTAGCAGGTATCAAAGGCATTCGCATGGCCAACTTGGCTTGACAAAGATCCGTTGGTGTTTATACTCAACAAATAACACGTTTTCAATACCATTTAAACATCTTTTTTTCATTAAGGTATAATTTGCCTTAATATTAACATCAAAATTTTCTCGTCAAAGTTCTATAGAAGGCATTTATGTACGCTCTACGTGAGCTGTCTTATTGTTTGTCAAGAATTTAATTACGCTCGCCTTTTTGGGTATTTGAGCTCACTTCATGCTGTGGCCTTACTTTAATGAAAAGAAAAGCATGTGGATTTTTGTATTTGATTAACCGTTGAAAACAAACATAGGAGATGTACACGGAAGCCCACAAAGCCAATACCGACAAGAAAACTTTTGGAGAACTTGAAAGCTGAATAGCAGGTTTTCTTGGAATAAATACACAAAATATAGATAAGCACCCAAAAAATCTCAAAGCTTTCTTTGAATTGGATTTGTTTTTATTATTTGCAGCAGATTTAAAGAATAGCCTCTAAGATCAAGTTGTATCCATGGCGTTACTTTCATCAAGCTGCTTTGTTTTCAACGTTATATAGTAACTTTTTCGTTGAAAAGCTACCAAAGCAACGTCAAACATATTGGCACAAGCTGTAGCACGTCTGATACAGTCGTCAACCTTCATTCCAATCTCAGGCAAGTCGTTGCAGACTTTTCAGCATCCCTATGCTTGAAAGCAATTTAGGGAACTGCTGAAACTGTATAACAGCATATACTGGGGTTTCAAGCGAAGGTCCTTCGTCAAACGTTAGTGTTTGTCAGCAGTATCGCCGTTTGGTTTGCTGCCTAACCATTTTGGGTTTTCACACGTCGTTCAACACAGCCTACGGCACATAGCATTCTACTTTCATATCCCTTGATTTAGCGTTGGCTTTAACGGGCCTGTTACAAGCTTATCCCAGCTTAATTTTTTTCGCACCAGTGCAAGTCTGCAAGATTTTGGCTCTTTTTTATTCACAAACAAGACGTAACTCGTAATCTCTAACTCGTAAGAAACAGACAATTCAGTATTAAAACGATAGTTGGTTCATTTATTGACTGACGTGGATATTTTAACTATTTCCTGTTCCTGAGAAAAGAATATGTCAAGACAAATGGGCATTCAGCAAACGATATTAAAAAAGGATCTTCCAACCGTAGATGCCGACATTAATCATTTTGACAGCCATTAAGTCTGACACAAAAACGTGGCACGTTAAACTGCCAAATTGACAAGTTAAATCACCAGATGAACATCAGTTAAAAACTAATAAAACGACCGATTAGCCAGGGAAACTTTGTTGGCTCAGAGCCTCAGACGGAGCGATGGATTCAGCCGTTTATCTTTTGAATTTCAGTTTAATGAATTGGGTTTCACATTGAAATAAGTAATCAGGGCCGGCCAAGAGCTGATCAAACCTAATTCAAACCCCATAGAGAATATTACGGCAGGAATGCCATGGGCAATAATATTTTTAATATTTCTAGAGCAGATTTATTGCCTTGAACCTTGATCTTGAAATTTGTTTTCATAACTGTTGCTTGTTTCCCATGTGGTAAATCGGCGGAACGAAGTATAATAATATCTAGCGTTCACTGGAATCTTCTGAGAAATAGTTTGTGAGTCTGGTATATAGTTTTGGTAAACCCAGTTTTCGTAAACAGTATATTACAAGGTCTTCTACCTTCAGATAGATCTGAGGTTGCTAGAACTTGTACCTTTTGATTTATGGTAAGTCTTCTTTAGACGAGGAACCTCACGACGCATAGCTTTTACACAAATTATTTCAGTGATTATTACACCAACTAACTTTTCCCTCGCCAAATAATGTTCCATGTCTTGTAGGTCTAAGTTTTTCCGAATGAGATTTTTTGTCGCTTTACTTCAGTTTTAGTGACAAAGAGGTGCATGTGGCTCGCTGTTTTGCCACCAGTGAGATAAATCGTCAAAGATTGCTTGTGATTCTGAATAACAGCAGCTATATGTTGGCCTTATGGCGACTTTCTGGTTGAGATCCTTACATTCCATGACATGGCTCATTCAGCAGAGGCAAATGTCACAGCTGTTATGTATTTTTCATACCACTTCCTCAAACAACTTAATGTTTCATCCGCTAACCTTATTGGAGGAACTTCTGTTCTGATTTGCCAATATATTTTTAAGCCACATTTATAAGGTGGCTTATGTTGATTTATTGTTCTTCAAAAGTCGTGCAATGTATCCTCATGTTGTATGTAACCAATTGTAATGTTAATGAACGTTACAATACGTGTGCTTTCCTTTATTTTTTTTTTATTTTATAAGCTGCTTTTAAACGAATTAGGCAGAAAAATGTATAACTATATAGTAATTTCTAAAATTGCCATATACACCTTGATTATTAAAGTCACAGGTTTTTAGTTAAAGTAATAATTAATCTGATGATATCTTTAAATTAAAAACAAAACATTACCAATAAACTTTATTGTCGAGTCTTTAATCCGAATCTTGAATTTTACGAGATGTTAGTTCTTGGGTTGTGTGTACTGCTTTTTTATACTTCTTAAAATTGTGGACATGGTTTCTGAGAAAATCTACTGTATCTGTGGTTTTATAAAGTTGGTTTTTCGCTCTCTCCTCCCATGTTATTGGATCTGCCACGAAGGTGTACCGTTTGTTTTAAATGTGTCCGTTTGGCTGGTCATGAGATTTATTGACTAAATATCATTTAGGATGTTGTATAACCACTTTGCTCTGATAGCTTTCCCGAAAAACAAGTCTTCATAGTTTTTCTACCTTTGCGGTATCTCTGGGCTGACTAACATGCTGTTCTTTTACACTAAGGTTAATGCACTGAACTTATGACATTAAGGATATATAACATTTTAGTTTACATCCCAGACCCAGTTGGAGTGCGATATCCTCAATTTTAATTTATAAATACAATAGAAACTGTGAAAAATCCTACAGGTGTATCTGATGAGCATACACTCCTGTCAGTGGGATGCTGTTTTGTTCAAATAAACCTTTTTAACTTCTATCACATATATTGAAAGCCCATCATTTAATCATGAGAAATCCCACCGTTTCGTTGTTCCCTGAGATATTCTATTCTTTTATGTTGGGATAATTAGTGTGTTTGTAATGTTCGGCATCTTTTTGGAACAGTTGAGTTGAAACATAAGTGAGCAGTGGCAAGTTTTCCTCTTATGAACGGGGATTATCTGATTGAGAATTTTGGTAGGGTTAATGTATGGTTATATTTAGGGATAAAATTTGGATGAAATTTTGGAGTAGTATAAGCAGAGCCTGAGCGAACTTTAGAATTTGCATGGTTGTTCAAATATAGACACTGACATCAGACGTGAGATGTGTACGTGGCGACTTGTATGGGAAGTCAATTGCGATTGTACTTTTCCTCATACCGCTGAAAAATCTCAAGTATTAGAAAAATCCCATGTATAAGTCCCCTGAGAAACAGATTGTAGGAGAAACGGGACTTATTTAGGCAAAGTGCCACTATTCGCCACCCCTCAAGGGTAAATTCGAGCCCAGCATGCGAAACCTTTGTGAAGACTACTTTTTTAAACACGAATTTCAAAGTTCGTGGGTAAACATTTATTCCACACTTGAATTTTTTCACTTAAATTCATTGATAAAATTACCCCTTTTAAACATGAAATAACCGATTTTTATGAGAAATAGCAAGCAAAATTCTGGGAAGACAGAATACAGCATATGATTGGACAATCCAATATTTTAAACTTGTTCTTTAATTTTCTTTGTTATAGCGGAACATGAAGTCGAATGTCAAGGCTCAATCATGAGGCTTAGCTGTTTAAACAGGTCGTTTGCTCTCACTATCGAAGCTGCTGTCTACGGTCGAAGTCTCCCAGGTTCCAGAGTCTGTCCAAAACTGGACCAAATGTCGTCCTCATCTTCTGATGAGCTAATATGCGAACATGATGTGTATGGTAAAGTGAAGGAACGCTGTGATGGTAGAATGAATTGTAGCATTCCGGTGAACAAAGAGACGTTGAATGAACCCTGTCCAAATGTTTACAAGTATTTATCCGTAGCTTATAAATGTGGTAAGTTTTGCAAAACCCGAAGATTGCAGTCAGCTTTTACATTAGCTAAAAAGGTAATCTCCGCGAATAAATAGATGTAAATAGCTCTATGCCCTTTCATGAATACATGTAGATTTAAACATAGTGAGATATATATACAGATATATTTAACGATTAGATTATTTGCTCCTTCTGAGGAGATAACTGACGAGGACAAAGAACGAATGAACTATCATCTCTTTAAAATTTAGAACGAATGACCGCACTGATTTAGGAGGGGAGCGTTGTACTCTTTGTTTATTGTAATCGTGATATCTCTGTATTTTATGATGGATAACAAAAGCAATTTTTTATACCAAGTTTTGACATGAACTTCTTCCTCCCTTAAATTAGGACGGTACATTCATGCCTCAGACAGAATGAGGATGACTTCGAAATAAATTCGAAATATCATAGTTTCAACAATATTTTTGTCTTGTATCGACTCATATCTTGAGTTTTCAAGATGTCATTATTCTTCGGAATATGTTTTATTCCATACTTTTTCAAGTTGTCGGCTGGTCATGGTATTAGGACTATGTTGTATCCATATTTAGAATATTGATTAAATATTCATTTTCTTTTGTGTTTCCTTTATGAATTATTAATAAATTGGATAAGTATATGTATGTATATATAACTACAGACTGAACCGTTTCGGTCTTTTGGGCCTCATCAGTGTAGTGCTGATGAGCAGGATGCAGATAACTGCTATTTACAGTTACCTTTGATGCCTCACAAATGTGGGACATCAAAGTCATTTGCCAGAGCGCTCTAACTGCAAGCAGTGAGCGTGCGCACAATGTAAAGCGGCAAAGAGTCATCCTGTAGAGCGCTCAATATGACCTAAGAGCCATAGAGCGATATCTAACTACAGACGGAACCGTTTCGACCTTTATATATATATATATATATATTAACAGATGTTGTGCGCAATATGGTAGTTTTTGATGTATATAAGTTGAAATTGTGCATGCTCCTCAGGTTTGTTTACTCAGTTTATATATACATAGAGGTCTATTCATGTCTATTCTATGGATGTCTATTCATTGATGTATGTAAATATATGTATGTCTATGTCTGTGTCAGTGTCTATGGACATAGATATTGATTTGAATACGGATGTGTATATTTATAAGTACATGGACATGTATAAATATATCTTTATACATATATTAGTATAAATTTAGCGTCGTTTATCACAAATCCGTGAATTTGTTTAGCTATTCTACCATTTAAGTTTTGCCGATTGTAAATGATGATGACGGCATCTCACTTGAAAGCCATTTTCAAAAGATTAATCACTAATCTGTGACAATTCTATGAGCAATTACCTCATAGAAAACGCGTACTCATTGTCTAATTGTTAAATCTAATTGGGATGTTTTTTTGTATGAAAGCGACAACTTCAGTTCAACTTGAATCTTGTCTTTAACCAAATTACCTTTGCCATATCTATGTTTCGTATTCATTTCAGAGGACGTGTTAACAAGAAATAACAGACAAGCTCTCCCAAGACCTGTTGTCACAAACCTTAGTCCAACCTCTTCATTTATTCTTCAACCAAGCACACAGACTCCAGAAATCAGAAGTTCGACTGTTGACTTTCAGCCAACACCTTCAATGGTGGTTACACAGGAACAGCTTAGTGTCATTCACGAACAAACAAGCTATAGTAATACGACGTCAACGTCCCGATCAAGTTCTCACAGTGTAAGTGTGACGTCAGTTAGTCAAGCACGGTTTACTGCCACTGCCATAAAAAATTTCCGTTCAACACCACTGAAATCATCATCAAATCCTGCTCTAAAAACAACCGAAAATATATCTATCCAAACACATGCTATAAAAGGACGACAAGGAACAATGAAATTATTTCATTTCATCCTCAGTTTCCAAATTGTCCGCGAAGGTACGTTTTTTCTTTGCCGTACACCATCGTACATTTTTATCTCCATGTTATTATTTTAATTTTTTCAGAAATTCCACGCTTTGTTTTAGGACGTTCATATTTTTTTCCTGCCATCTCATAATTTTCAAAACCTTTATTTCTGGATTTCCCAGATTTTGAAATATTTTATGGGTTTTCGGAATTATGTTAATTTCTTGAAATATG
This sequence comes from Nanipora kamurai, assembly GCA_036872915.1. NCBI lineage: Eukaryota > Metazoa > Cnidaria > Anthozoa > Scleralcyonacea > Helioporidae > Nanipora > Nanipora kamurai. Next base: position 982,574 of record JBAHVQ010000380.1, on the reverse strand, counting down.
GGAACGCTAACCTCGCATGAGTTTGATCTCGTCGTCCAAATTTTCTCCATTTTTTACTGTGATTTCTCGCTTCTTACAGAAAACATCGAAAAGCATACAACAAATTCAGTGGTTTGGTTTTGCCTTGGCGTACTTGTTGGTCTTCTTCTCGTGATTGCTGTTCTTGTGTTTTTCCGCGTGCAACGCTCTCGACGCAAGCGACTCGGAAAGCCGAGCAAGGCCAACTATTCAAAACAGAAAATGATCCACGATGGATTTATGGAGGAGAAGGTTGAGTTACATTCAAAGGAAATAGAAGCATTGGAGATGGAAAGTCAATTTGGAGAATCTGTGTAGACACGTGATGACTAGCAAGGGCTCTCACAAATGTTTACCTTCTGGTACGTGGTGTCACAACACGTGGTCTAGAAGCACCCAAATGCAGATGGATGCAGATGGTAAGATTAATCGTGACGGACGCTTGTCACCTTAATCTGCAGGATAAAAATCACAAGAAACAAAGGAAAGAAACCTGACTATCTAGGAATGATAGTTTAGCCACATCATTGTATAACGTCATTCCCTTTTGGATATCTAGTTTGACAACTTAGCACTATTTAATTGATGTTTGCTGATTTATTTAATGCTGTCATGTTGGAACAGTATTCAAACAGTATCCGGGAGCTGGGTTGATTTTAGTTTTATACTAAAATCAACCCAGATGTTTTTAAGGAAAATTAACTTCAAATTTTATTTAATATGAAAATGGATCAATTTATGTAGGTTGGTGTATTGTTCTCGGTGCTGGCTACTCAGCCCGTACCTTCGTATCCGAAGGAATTCAAAATTTTTGCGCAAATGGCTACCAATTATGATAAACTAAAACGATCTACTTCTCATGGATGTTTTTCAAGATTGCTATACGTTCATGTCATATGTGGATGAATGTTTAAAAAGAACTTGTATTTTTAGGCAAAAAACAAGTGAATATTGATAGAAATATAATTTAATTATGATACATGCATTTAGAATTGCATGTGTACATCATGACGTCCTTTAAATCTCGATTTGTTCTAGAATCACGAGCTGTCATGTAGTATACATTACTTACTAACATATTCAACCCTTTTTGAATTTTGAGTTCCAGTTTGATATTATTAAAGTCTTAGAAAATTTTTGCTAATCAAACTGTGGAAGCCGTCTGAGTTCTAGTGGCTCAATGGTTACAGCATCTGGCTAGCATTTAGAAGTTGCGGGTTCGAGTCCCGTCTGGAACTCAGAGTTCTTCTGAGTCCGTGGCGTTCCACAGTTTGATCAGCGAAAATTTCCTGACACTTTAATATTCAATTCTGTTCAAAGACGCAACAAGGAGTGAAGGTATAACTGAACGAAATTTCCTGTCTTTTTCATAATGTAAATCTTGCTTAGTTTACTACGATATTTTCATAAACGTGACAGCAAAATGTGATTTAAAATTCTCCTTTATTTCAAGAGCATATATTTTAAGTGTGTTTCCTTCTTTCCGAAGCCCAGTTGTGCCTTTGCATACCTTTGGCTCCATTCAGGGCCGCAGAAATACATAAAATTAATCGTTGTTCTCAAAGAATGTAAATAAATTTAAGAATTCAGAACTGAATTATGGTACTTTTTATGGTTTGGAAACTGGTTCAATGAGAGTAGTCCATTTAGTATAACTTTATTGTAACGGTGAATGTGAAGATAGAGGACATACGTCCCTCCTTTCGACTTTAGCATATTTCATCAACTTGCTGCGCAAAATTTTGGACTTATTACGGCCAGGATGTTTCCGTTTGTTTTTAACATTTTATCGACCGTTAAAAAGTTAACTCTCAAAAAACATTGGTCAAATATTTGCGCTGCATACCTAGCTATGCTTGGCTATGAAAATAACACATCTCTCCCACCATTGGGTGGTTCTATTTGGCCTATCGTAGGACTACATGAAGTGCTAACCCAGCTGATAGCTAAGGTACACCAATGGTCGTGGGCGCTGAAATTTCTAGTCAACCCAGTAAATATTAAGTTGGAAGATTATATTCATAAATATTATCTGTGCTATATGATAAAAGGGATTTTCTTTAATCTTAAGCCAAAAGAAAAACAAAAAGTTGCCAATTGCCGACTCCCGGGACTGTTCAGAACTCAATGCGAGTTCTCCGGATTTGAACCAGGGACCTTTAGATCTTCAGTCTAACGCTCTCCCAACTGAGCTAAGTCGGCGTGACACACCCAAGTATTGAAATAAATAGTATATTAACCACATCACAAGCATTTATGCATTTTTCAACCACTGGTTAATAATTTTATAAAGTAAACACATTCAGTGATTTGTAAAATAAAGAAACTATACCAAAAATACGACAGGTTCAGAATTTATTTCCTGTGAGACGAGTTTGAGTTGGGAATGACGTCGCTGAAGGCAAATTATGGGGACAAAGCAGAGATCAGTTGTAACTTGTTATAAAGTATCTTCGGTCTTTTCCTACTATAGTACTAATGTGTTTATTAGTATAGGTAAGAGGACGCATTAACATGTTTATAAAGTTAAAGAGTAATAATAGTTTAAACCGTCAAGAAAGCGTCTTTGAGTTGTTAAATATTTATCGACATTAAAGGCTGTTTGCGAAGGTAATGAACTTATGTTAATAGATGGGCGGATGGTTAACAAGATGACTTTCCCAACAAATTCACGATGTCATAGTCTGCTTTCCACTGCCACGTGTCGGGCAAAATGTTGAGACTTTAGTCACACAACGAAATCTCAGCTCCAGTAAAGTTGGGAAAGCATTAATGGCCCGACTTATACTGGAGACGGATCATCCGTCTAGTATAAATACGAGAAGGACTATGAGACGAACTATCGGTGTGTCAAGTGGCTCGTCCCGTGTTTATACTAGACGAACCTGACTATACTAACGAGGTGTAGTTTTCGTAGATAGTTCGTCTTCTGTCCGCATTTATACACAAAGACGGATCATCCGTCTTGACGAGTTATCCACGATGGTTCGTCTCACAAGACGGACTATCGCGACAGCTCGTGTGGATGGATGATCCGTCTGCTTGCCCGTATTTATACACAGACGGATTATCAGACGAGCTAACGTTCTTTGCCCAAGCTCGTCCCAGAAGGATGATCCATCTCTAGTATAAATACGGCCATTAAGAGGTCAAAGAATGGCATGCAAATAATGAAGTGTGAGCTGTTGGCGAGGGCTGAGGTTCACAGGTATCAACTTTTAAATTTTCGCGCCAGTCCAGGGCAACCTGCAACACGGTTTCTTAAAATTCAAACAAACTGGCGAAGATGTATCGTATTGATTAAGTTTTTAACTTCAGATATTTTAAAAAATGACGTTTCTGGGTTAAAGTTAGTTATTAACTTTATTAATATGGAATATTTTCTTTGGAAGCCACGAAAACACACCGATGGTTCTTAAATACTTTGGCTTTTAATCATCCTCTAGCTCCTCTTCTAAATCTAAATCGTCCATTTCTTGGAATAATGACTCATCAACTTGAACATCATCTGAAAATGTGGAAAATGTGTAAAAGTATAAAAATCAAAAAAGATCAGCTCATATGTAACCAGAAAATTAACCAAACCCAGCTTCAATACTGTCAGCTGGGTATCAGA